>PVJN01015874.1:0-43497 GCA_004026805.1 Lasiurus borealis
GTCGTCCCTTCACGGAGGACGGTAGACATGGCAGGGGGAGGGGAAAGAGCCTGAGACCCCTTTCTGCAGGCAGTGCCAAGCCTGCCCTCTGCTTGCTGCTCTTTAAGGCGGCTTTCTAAAGAAGAGGAACCTTCCGTGGGAGCAGATGGCGGATAAGTAGGAATGGTAAATAGTTTTAATTACTGCATAATGTAAGTGAGACAATAAAGGGGAGACAGTGGAAGCAAGCTGCTGCCGCCGAGGCCCTGAAACTGTTGTGGGGCCCAATTTGTCTGGCATGTGCTGTTCTCAGTCTTGGGAGGGCTTTAAAGAGAACGCCGAAAATATTAATTGCCTGCCTCCTTGGCCCATCCATCTTCACAACCGAGTAACACGCTTTTTTAATTTCAGGGGAATCGTTTTCAAATGGGAATCATGCAAATGAGTATTTTAGCTATTCATTTGTTTTACTGCGAGCGCTTTGTGAGCAAATGGCCTACAGCTTGCAATGAATTAAAAGACATGGGCACTGGAGACCGATTTTTAATACAAAGTCTTGACTCGGAGACGACCCCGACCAGCAGCACAGAAAATGTTGGCATAGCAACTTTGGGCATTTTCATGCAAATTGGCTTCTATATAGATGATACGAATGCAATGTTTTCCTTCAACTAATCATCATAAAATTAGTTTCACTATATTTAAATGCCTCCACTTAATGCATTATATCCATATGCATGAAATTGCCTCCGCTAATGCAGTACATAAAATGCCAAAGATACAATGAATAGCCAAATTGCAAGCAGTTATGTTATCTCCCATAAAAATGACGCCCCTCCCCCCTTCTTTTTTTGTGAGTGTGGGAGTTATTGAATGCGTGGGCGCCAAAGGCATCTATCACAAATTGCTATTAACACACAGACTCTCTCTCTCTCTCTCTCTCTCTCTTTCACACACACACACACACACACACGCACAAACACACGCACATGCACACACACCCCAAAGTCCTCTTCAGTTAAGTAACGATAAGGTTGTAACACAATCTAACAAAAACCAAGCAAGTTGGGGGCTGGGCTGCCGATGCTCCCCTGGGCTGGCCGTGCTCCCCTCACACAGAGGGCGTGGCCAGTGGAGACAGCGAAGCAGGGAGCACCTCGCCCGCCTTGGCTTGAAATCAGATGCCATAGGGGGTGGTTTCATGCCTGCTCCCCAGTCACCCACTGAATTGGGAGGCCTGGAAACAGGGTGTCTGAGCTTCTCGAGGTCCACGGATCCAAACGGAAACCACCAAAGGTGGGGCCACTGCTGGTGAGAGCAGCCCCCAAGGACTGGGCCTGGCAGCCTGTGAAGATGAAAACTTTAGAGGAAAGCGATCCAAATCGATGACTGGGAAAGGACTCGGCAGGAAGGAAGGAATCGTCCATGGAACCCCTCCATTCTGGGCGCTGTGCTGGCTCCACAGACCTCCCATCACAACAGTGTGAACGTCAACACGAGCATCGCTGGCCTCTGTGGACTGTGACGTGAGTCTCAAAGGAATTGGAGAACATGTCCAAGGTCATATGACCAGGAAGGAGCAGAGGAGGGACTTAAGCCCAGGTCTCTGTGGTCCCGAAGCTGCACTCTCCTCTGTGCCAGCTTCACCCCTGCAGATGACATCCAGTAACGGCCGGAATAGGTTCCATTACCCTTTCCGCCGTTACAGGAGCTGCCCTCTCTCTAGCAAGGCAGGGCTGTGAGGATAGAGGAGATAATGGTGTTGTGGGTCTGTCCTTCAGCATGGAGGCTTGCTTCTCCTTGTGTACCTGACGAGTCTCCCCGTGGGCCATCGATCCCTGGGGTGAAGAGGGTTACTCCCATGGCGCAGAGCTCCCCAGCTCCCTACCTGGGTCTTTCTGTGCCCTCCAATCCAGCCAAGGAAGTCGGAATTCTTTTCTGCTCCGGCCTTGGTGGATTTGAAATTTGGCTTAAATATACAGGTGCTATTTATGTGCACGGTGGGGGTCAGGAGGAAGAGAAGCAAGAGATAAACTTGGAATAATGCAAGCCCTTTCTTTCCACCTGGAGATGGAGTTCCACCTCAGGCATGCTCCTATTCTTCTGTGTTTGGCTGAAGCAGGGGTACGTTTTCCCACAAGAATGCATGAGGAAGCTGTGGAAACAGTATGGTGGTTTCTCAAACAATGTAAAAGAGATACCATCTGACCCAGCAAGTTCACTTCTGGGTGTACACCTAAGAGGAGTGAGTGCAGGAATGTGAAGAGATATTTGCACACTGGTGTTCACAGAAGCATTACTCACAACAGCCAAGAGGTGGAAGCCACCCAAGTGTCCATCAAGGGATGCATGGATGAACAAAGGGGATAAATGGTGTGTACATACAATGAAAAGTAATTCAGCCTTCGAAGGGAAGGACATCATGGCACATGTTGCAGTATGGTTGAACCTTGAAGATAGTATGCTAAAGGAAATAAGCCAATCACATATAAGATAAATAGTCTCATTCCACTTATAGGAAGCAAATTCATAGAGATAGAAAACAGAGTGGTGGTTGTCAGGGTCTAGGAGGAGGGGAGAATGAGGAAATAGTGTTTCATAGGTACTGGATTTCAGTTTGAGAAGATGAAAAGGACCTAAAAATGGATGGTGGTGATGGTTGAGAAAAATGTGAATGTACTTAGTACAACTGAGTTTATACTTATAAACTAGAGGCCCAGTGCACAAATTCATGCACAGGTGGGATCCAGCTGGCCTGCCCCTGGTCGAACTCCCAGTCAAGAGGACAATTTGCATATTAGCATTTTATTATATAGGATGGTTAAGATGGAAAATTTTGTTATATCTATTTTACCACAGTTATAAATTAAGTAAAAAGAAAACAATGAGCCTCGCCAGTGTGACTCGGTGTTTGAGAGTGCACCCATCAACCAGGAGGTCACAGTTCGATTCTCGGTCATGGCACATGCCCAGGTTTGGGGCTCAATCCCCAGTAAGGGGCATGAAAGAGGCAGCCAAACAATAATTCTCTCTCATCATTGATGTTTCTCTCTTCTTCTCTGAAATCAATAAAAATATTTTTTAAGAAAAGAATGCATTAGGAAGGAAGATATTTTTCCCAAGACCCCCAACATGTCATAGAACTCAGGGCCAAACCCTGGATAGCTTGACACAATGGTGAGAAAGCTCCTGCTGATCATTCAAGACTGAGAAGCACCTCCATCTTCAATTAAATTAAATGGCAAAGTGAGGAAGACCCTTTAGAGTGGAAGGGTCCGCTAAGACAGAGGTCAGAAACTCCTCCAGTCTCATTAAGCTGATTCATTTTCATTTCCTTCTGAACTTCTCCCCCTTGTCTTCTATCTTGCCTGGACAAGCCCCTCTACCCATCCCCATCACACATATACTGCTTTAAATTTCTTAGCATTGGTCGTTTTTTCTTTGTTTTTGTTTTTGTTTTTTTTGGTCCTCTCACCACCAGGAATTGTTCATGGCTACCGTGACTCACAAACACTAAGGTAAGTTGGCATACTCTCTTGCAAATTGAATGATTTACCTCGTGCTTTCTTATCTTCACCCATCCTGATCCTTAACATTGTCCTGTGATTACAATAAGCAGCCACCAGGTGGCATGTTTTGGAAATCACAACTTCTGTCAATTGTTGCAAATGCAGCCTCTGGTGGCTTCGGTGAGATAGGTAAGCACCACGCCTAGGAGGCAGTTGACCAGGACTTGAGGAGGCACATCTGTATTACATACAAAACCAGCCCTTTTCAGTGCTTTGGCCCCACAGCCCAGCTGCTGTCAGGTTTCCTCTGGTTTCTCCAGCTCCAGAAGAACCAGGATGGCGCTATGTCTTCATGTGTGTAACCTGCCTCCAGTACAGGACGGCACACTTCCTTGGCAGTACTGGACAGGCCATCCTTTCTCATGGCCCAGATCCCAAGGTGAGATCAAATGTTCCAGCTCATTCTGTGTCTACTATCTTTTCTAGGTTCGATGTCTAAATCACACTCTCATGGAAAGCCTCTTGTGGCCTGGATCCTTGCACCCTACCCGAAGCAACTAGCTTTGCTACTTTCTTCCATATCTATGGGGGGAGGGGAGAAAGAGAGAGGGGAGAGGAGGGAGGGAGGGAGGTCTCATACTGCCATGCAATTGTGTCATCCTCAACCTGCAAAGTTGTTTCCTCCCTTTGCAGAACTTCCTTTTGCAACTGATAATATTCTCCTAGTTTATAAGCAGTTAGAAAAAAAAAAAATGGTGACTCCTAGAAATCCGTGGGGATTCACTAAGAAAAGTCATGCCAGATTCACCTGGTTTTCCCTCTGATGGGATACTGTGGAAATAATGTATTTTGGTTTTTTTAAATATATTTTATTGATTTTTCACAGAGAGGAAGGGAGAGGGATAGAAAGTCAGAAACATTGATGAGAGAGAGACATCAATCAGCAGCCTCCTGCACGCCTCACACTGGAGATGTGCCTGCAACCAAGGTACATGCCCCCAACCAGAATCGAACCTGGGACCTTTCAGTCCGCAGGCAGACGCTCTATCCACTGAGCCAAACCGGTCTCGGCTAATGTATTTTGATTTTGCAAAGCATTTTGTAAGTCTCTCACGTTAGTCATGTGAGAGAAATGGAGCAAGAAGCGAGTTTACATATACAGGTTCACGTCCACTGCAACAAGGACTATAGGACAGCTGATTGGAAGGTCACTGGTGAGCTGTGGTAGGGCCCAACCTCATCTCTGTTCTATTCTGCATTTTACTGCCCTGAAGAAAGATTCTCAGAACAGACCTGCTGCATTCCCAGGCTTCCCACCAGCACCTGAGTGACGAAATATACAGTGGGAACGTATCTAATAGCCTACAAAAAAAAAAAAAAAAAAAAAAAAAACAGAGGCTGGCTGAAACAAGGTGGAATTTAGCAGACAAAAAAAAAAAGTAAAGCTTCCCATTTAAATTCAAAAATCAGTTGGCTGAGCATAGGATGGGGGATACTCGGCTCGACTGCCCGCCACATTAAAATCCCTAGGGATCTTGTTAAATTCCCTAGGGTTTTAATCATCCATAAACTGACTCCTCACTAAAGATGAGGTAGAGCTGCTACGAGAACTAATGCCCGCTCAGATGGTAGCAGTGAGAGCACGGGGTAAAGATGGTGATGGTACCAGACCACAGAGGACACTGGGATAATGGCCAAGGCAGGCGGCCGGGGTGACGCGGTCATCTGACATAAGTAATGGTTGAGCTATAGAAGGAAAGAGGCACAGATAGAGTCCCTGTGGACAGTTCTGAGGGAATTTACTTGTGTACCTCCCAAATCTACTACAGCACCCGACAGAATTAAAGGTGTGAGCGTGCTTGTTGAAGGATCTGGTGTGAAAAGGACTGGAGAGTCAGGGGGCTTTGACTACTGGAAGGGCTTTCACATGAAAGAGGGAACTGGGGTTCACTGTGATGGGGGCCCAGGGTATCTTTGGTACCCTGAACCCCCAAGCCTGTGAGCCCACCCACACACCTATCCATGACACCCCATTCTTAGAACTCCAAGCGTAAGTAATTTTGTATCCTGTAGTGAGAGGAAACATCAACTCTTGGATTCAAGTCTTTCTCTAAACTTCCTGTGTGAACCTGGGCAAGCTAATGTCTCTGCATCTCTTTCCCTCACTGCCCCATGGAAGTCAAACTCCTGCCTGCTTCATAGGGTTGTGGTGAGGATTAAAACCAATGAGATATGTAAGGAATGCAGCCCGTAAGAAACCCACACACACACTAAAACAAAACAAAAACTGTAGAATGAGTGACTTTTCTCTGAGCACATCTCATACACCCTGGTCACGCATGCACCTCCGTGTCCTGATACAGACAAGACAAAACGAGGCCTGTGCCCACTGCGTTCTGCTCTTTCCTCAGGTGCAGAGGCCCCTCCTGCCTGAGGAGCGTCCCTGACCACAGAGCATGATTCTCCCTGCCTCTTCTGTTCCCAGCTCACTCACTGTCTCTCCCATGCCCTGCGCACCGATTCCGCCAGGGGAACCCAAGGACACCTGCAGGGACTGCCTGCCCTCTGGGTCTACCCTCACTGGCTCCAGACTAACATCCTGGTTCTGCAAGTGGAACTGGGGAGTATGGAACAGGGAACTGCACCCAGACTGGGGAGTCCAGACACCCAGACTCTAGCCCCAGCTGCCAGGAAACTGGGCCCTACGTCCCTCTTCCGGCCTCACGGAAGGTCCCCACACTGTCCTTCCCACACAGAGCTTCTCTGTCCCTCCCACACGGTGACACTCCAGCTCCATGGCATTCTCAGTAACTGCAGGGAAAGATAGGTTCTTAGCAGAGGGGTATCCTTCTTACCCTGCAAGGAAGACTCAGGTACTTAGAGACAGTGTCACGCTGCCCCTCCCATCATAGTTGTCCAAGCATTTCCTTCATTGCTGAGGAGATTCGGTTCTTCAGGCCTCTGGAAACCTCTAATCCCTGGGGGCGTTGGGGAGCCTCCTTTCCTGCTCTGACCTGACCTTCTCCATCTCTAAAGTGAAGGGATTCGGGTAAAGCTCTACCCAAACATCAAAATTATGTATCTTAGTGTCGCCATATCCCCAGGAACTGGGGCAGAAATATCAAAATAGACCAGGAGTTGGTAAAGAGAGCCAGTTAAATGGAACCCTCAAACAATTATTCTTCCAATCTTAGTCAAGAGACCCCACATAATCTGGCTTCTCAATTTGCTCCAGCAATTTCCTTGCGTTGCTGCTGTTGATTAGTTCGGGCAGCCAGCTAATGGAGTCTGGCGCACCCATCCCATTCATTTTGTTTTCTCAGAGGCAGGCTCCATCTTGGAAATCAGAACCAGGAGGGAATGGCTCTTGATGTATTGTCAGCGGGAGAGCCAGGGGGTTTTCACACAGTGCCATGACACCTGGGATCCCATCAGAACGATGACCTCACGAATGAGGAGGAAAAAGGATGGGAAGGATGTCCCTGGTGGATGGGAGTGAATGTCTGGTGAGACAGGGCTGGGCAAGCAGGTTGGGAGCTGGGGTGTCCGGTGTATCATTTCGGGGAACAAAAGGATCAATAATGGGAATTCACAATTGGGTACTGAGGGGCTGAGCCGGAGAGGAAGCAGAAGTTCTACTTCCAGGGACCAAGTTAACTTGCCATCAGAGATGGCTGGCAGGTGTCAGAGGCAGGAGCGAAGGCACAGGGCCCAACTGGTTCAGAGTGTGTCCAATCATTCCCAGTATTTATCGAGGACCTCCCACTTGCCACCACTGTTCCAGGCACTGGGGATACAGCCATGAAACGAGAGAGGAGCCCTGCCCACATGGAACTGAGCCCAGTGGAGAAGCAAGTAACAAATCATTACATAACATAATGTCACACAGTGGTTGATAAGGGCCATTAGAAAGGAAATGGGAGCCCTGGGTGGTTGCTCAATGGTTAGAGCATTGGCCTGCAGCCCAAAAGGTTTGGGTTTGATTCCCGGTCAAGGGCATGGACCTTGGTTGTAGGTTTCTCAGCCCTGGTAGGGGCATGTGCGAAAGGCAACCAATCAATATGTTTCTTTCACATCAATTTTTCCCTCTCTTTCTCTCCCTTTCTCTTACTTCCCTCCTCCACTCTCTAGGTATATCCTCAGGTAAGCATCCTAATATATAAAAAGCTAGTGGCCGTCATGATTGAAACAACTGAATGGACAACTGAACACAGGCTGCATGGGCTGACAAGGCCGGCAGAGGGGGTTAGTGAGGGACAGCCAAACAACTATAAAGCAAGCTGCATGGGACAGCCAGGCCAGCAGGAGGGGCAGTTGGGGGTGACCAAGCCGGTGGGTGGGGGAGGCAGTTAGGGGTGGCCAGGCTGGCATGGGGGACCAGTTGGGGGCAACCAGGCTGGCAGGGGGAGCAGTTGGGGGCAAATAGGTCAACAGTGAGGGAAGTAAGAGGCAACAGGCCAGTGGGAGGGGCAGTTAGGAGCAACCAGGCTGGGGCGGGAGGGGGTGGGGGGAGAGGGCAGTTAGGGATGATCAGGCAGGCAGGTGAGCACTTATGAGCCAGTGGTCCTGGATTGTGAGAGGAATGTCCGACTGTCAGTTTAGGCCCTATCCTCAGGATTGAGTCTAAACTGGCAGTCGGACATCCCCTGAGGGGTCCCAGATTGGAGAGGATGCAGGCTAGACTGAGAGGATCCCCCCACCATGCACAAATTTTATGCACTGGGCCCCTAGTTAAAGAAAAAAAAAGTAAAAGGAATGGCAAAGGCAATGGAGAGTGATGGGAGCTGCTACTTTAGAGAGGACAAGCAGGGAGGGCTTCCCTGAGCAGTGAGTGATAGGGAGCAAAGACCTGAAACAGGGAGTGAGCAATGTGAATATCAAATGAATTTCACCAAAAGCTGTTCTTGTCACTATTAATACAACTCATTGAAAAGGTTATGGGAGCCCAGCGGGCATGGCTCAGTGGCTAAGCATTAACCTATGAATGAGAATATCATGGGTTTGATTCCCAGTCAGGACACATGCCCAGGTTACAGGTTCAATCCCCAATAGGGAGCATGGAAAAGGCAGCCAATCAATGATGTTTCTATGTCTCTGCTCTGAAATCAATAAAAATATACATTTTATTAAGTGGGGAAAAAAGGGTATGGGATAGGCAGCCCAGGGCTAGAACAGAGGGTTAAGGGAGCCCCCAGGTCCCAAGCTCCTCTCCTCTCTCTGTTCTACCATCCTCACATTTTTGTTCTCAAGAACAAAATGCCCATGAGGCAGCTGCTCACATCTAGGCACAGAGGGCAACATCAGGCATGAAGGGAGAAGAGGAACAGGAATAAAGGGACATCAGCTGAGTCTGTCCCCATAAGCCCTCCCCAAGGACTTCTGCTATGTCTGAATGGCCAGGACTGCATCGCATGGCCAACCCTACACAGACATTGGGAGAGAGAAGGGGGCTGTGTGTAGGGCTGGTCAGCCAGTCAACACCATCCACCGTGGGTCATTTCATTAGCGCCTCCCCGCTCAGAGGGCAGCTCTGCGATGGCTTTCACCCTAGTCATCTGAAAAGTTCTTTTTCCTCTGATGAGGAATGGCCTTGTAAGGAATCAGAATAACCAGCTTCTGCTCTAGCTCTGGTGCAAACCTGCTGTGCGACCTCAGGCCAGTTGCTTCTTGTCTCTGGGTCTTGTGGGAGCAATGGTCTCTGTTTCAATGGTTTAGGGTGCCAAGTGCCACCCCATTTCAGCCACCATAAAGTCTGCCCCTTAGAGTGCCTAAGACCCCAGCTGAGCCCTGGAGGGACACACACAAGGGCAATTTTTCCAAAGGAGACAGAAACTCTACGAGGCGACCCAGCTGGCAGGGTCGGAACGAGGGTTAGGAGAGTGAGGCACTTGCCTGTGGGGATACAATGGAAGGAGGCACCAAGAAAATTCAGTAATCAGGATATATAACATTTTATGCAATTTTTTTAAAAAATAAAAATTAATGTCAAAAATCCACAATAAAAAAAAAATCAAAAATTTAATTAAAGACAAGATCAGTATTCCTGATTTTGCTTTGCTCAGACTCCAACATGGCTCAGTGCTGCATGGCATTGCTACTGACGCTGCCTTTATTTAAAGTTTTGAAATTTTGCTTGTCATACATTTTTTGCACTAATTTTGGCTTTTAAAAAATATATTGCCCTAGCCTGGCTGGCATGGCTCAGTGGTTGAGCATCGACCTATGAACCAGGAGGTCATGGTTCGATTCCAGTCAGGGCACATGCCCAGGTTGCAGACTCAATCCCAGGTGTGAGGCATGCAGGAGGCTACCAATCAATGATTCTCTCTTATCATTGATGTTTCTATCTCCCTCTCCCTTCCTCTCTGAATCAATAAAAATATATTTTGAAAAATAAAAATAAAAAATATATTGCACCAAAATCTTATTTGATTGCTGAGTATTTTGGTGCCCACTTAAATTCTGCACCCGGCGTAAATGCTTCACCCACCTCACCTGGCCCCACCCTGCCAGCCGCAGGCATGTAAGGAGCCCCTTGCTGGACAGTGGCCGGTCTGCCCAGCCAGGCATTTACTATGTTCGGGGACTTCGGGGTCACACAGTGGACACGTGTAATTTTTAGCCCTTTGCCATGAAGTGTTTGGATTAAAGGCCCTGATGTTTCTTTAATAATAAAAACAGGCTGTAGCCATTAAAAATTTAGTCCCACAAATTAGTAGTTCCTCTCTGAGCTGCTGTATTTATTTAATCGTGGTAAATTTGGGTCAAACCCTCTCTTGGGGCCTATAGCACCTACCTCTAAATCCCTGAAGAGTTTGCCACTAGGACCACGCCATCCGCACAAAGTCCCTCTGCCCGTGGCTCTCCTGGCCCGCTGGCTCCCAGGGAGATAAACACCTTAGCCTCATTACTCAGATGGCTAATTGCGAACTAATTTAATTAAAGTATACAGATATTTCCCCACGTTAGTTACATTTCATATCACTCCATTAGGAGTAATTGGCTGGAATAAGGAGCCTCGGAGAGGGAGGCTGGCCAGGTGGGTGGGGGGCCGGGAGCCCCCTCAGTCTGTGCAAGGCTTGCTGCCTGACTGTTGGGGTGCTCTGCAGGCGAGCCTGACAGTCCAGGGTCCCCAAGAGACCCATCTTGACACAGCAGCCTCCTGGGATGTCTGTGGGCCCTTTTAACCACGTGCACTCAATTGCTCACGGGCTGGGTTAGGAACCTGGTTTTCCAGCCCCTTCCCTCACTTACAGTCTCTGTGACCTGGAGCACTCACCTAACTCGGCTTATTTCTCTGTCAAATGGGAATAATAGCAATGTCTGCTTTAAACCGTTGGCACCAGGTTAAATGGGACAATCCTGCAAAGCCTTTAGCATAAAACCAGGCGCATGGTTCATGTTTGATAAATAATAATGAAATCATTGGTGAATAGGTATATGGCTACAGAGTGAAGAGGTATAGATAGTGGAAGAAGGCTTTTTCTCGGAGTCAGACATTTTGGGGTCTGATCTCAGGTGTGCTCCTAACTTTCTGTGCGATCTTGGGCAACTTGCTCCATTCCCTGGCCCTTCGTTTATTCCCCTGGCAAATCAGGGAAAGGCAAATGAAGAGACTGGCGTTGGCCCACCCACCCTGTAGCATTCTCCTTTCCTTCCTTTCTAGCACAACACTGATTGGGACAGCAATGTACCAACTACAGCCTCCAACTCTCCCCCATCTCCCTTACAGATACAGCCGGCCCGTGACCAAGTCTGGTCAATGGGACAAAAGCCAACGTTGTCCTGTTCTTGGGTGGGGCTTCCAAGAAGTCTTCTTTAAGAGGGAGCTGACTCAGCCGGAAGGCAGCCCTTCCACACTTCCCCCTTCCAAATAGGACCTGACTGTGAGGGTTGGTGCTCCAGCGGCCATTTTGTGACCAGGAGGTAACTTTTCAAGGTGGAAGCCACTTGCAGAGCCACTTGACTGAAGAGGAAGACAAGAGGTGCCAGAGCCTTGGATGGCATCTTGGAGTTGCTGCCCCTGCCCTGACCACCTGGGTTGGTCAGCCCTGGTGCCTGAGAGAAAGATAGGCCTCGTCTCGTGTGCTTTGTTTTGCTTTGTGTTCATGGTTACTTGTGACCAAATGCTATCCCTATCCGATTCAGGGTGTCCTGCTGTCTAGAATACTGAAAGCTTGCTCTGTGAGCTGGTCAGAACTGCCTGTCCATCTGCTGCCTGCACCAGCCTGCCGCAGCATCACCTCACTCCCACCCCGACTCCAACCACAGTCCGATCACCCAAGCTCTGGATCTTCACTGCAGAGCCAAGATCCCCATATCCCTAACCTGTAAGTCTCAAACGTTAATGAGATGAGAAGCAGCCCCCTCTCACTGAGAGATCAGACCCCTGACCTGTATCCTTCCCAAGTGCCTGCAGGGCCAGTCCATTGGCTGGAGCCCGGGGCAGGGCAGCAGGCTGGGGAGAAGATTTATTTACGATAACTCTGGTGTAGTGGAGAAAA
The DNA here is from genome assembly GCA_004026805.1 of Lasiurus borealis. Classification (NCBI taxonomy): domain Eukaryota; kingdom Metazoa; phylum Chordata; class Mammalia; order Chiroptera; family Vespertilionidae; genus Lasiurus; species Lasiurus borealis. The sequence goes on from PVJN01015874.1 coordinate 11,993, forward strand.
TGCAAGGATCCACGGCTGACATATCTGCTTTTAATCCCTGTTCTGTGCCTTACTGATTGTTTGCCTGCTAGAGACCGAATGTTTCTGTCCGCCCAGAATTCACAGGTGGAAATCCTAAGGCCCAGGGTGTTGGTATTCGGAGAGGGGGAGCCCCTGGGAGGAGGTGGTTAGGTCATGAGGGCCGAGCCCTCCTAAGCGGGATCAGTGCCTCTGTGAAAGAGGCCCCACATTGCTCCCTTGTCTATGGGAAAATGGGCTCTCGCTCGACACTCAATCTGCTGGCATCTTCATCTTGGAATTTCCAGCCTGCAGCACAGTGAGAATGAATTCCTGTTGTTTGTAAGTATTTTGTTACAGTGGCCCGAAGGGAATAAAACCTTTGGAAAGTCTCTAAGTCTCTCTAGACCTCGGTTTTCTAATCTGTAAAGTGGGCATGATAACACTTACCCATTTTGAAGGGATGGGTGAGGAAATGAGATGTATGTAAAATACACTGTACATTGAAAAGCACTGAACACACATACCAGGAACTGTCCCTGTCAGAGACCATTTTTGAGCCAGGCTGCAAGTCTTGCCTGCGCTCCTTCTCTGAGCCAGCCCTGCAGGCTGGGGAGGAGGACACCAAAACAGCACAAGCCACTGCCCTCCAATCCACAGAGGGGGAAATGGAGGCTCAGAGAGGGTAGGCCACATGTCTACGGCCACCTTGCTAAAACGTGGCGGGGCTGGGATTCCAGTCCAGCTGGCTGAGTCCAACGGCTGCCGTGGCCTCACGACACAGAGATGAGGAGCTGTGGCCGAATCCACCGCCACCTGATTGCGTAAACAAAGTCTTCCAGGACCACAGCCACTCTCATTTCTCTACACCTTGCCCAGGGCTGCTTTTGCAGGACAGCCGTTCGGGTGAGACCGTATGGCTTACAAAACTGCTGATCCTTTACAGAAAACACTTTCTGAACCCCAATCTACGGAGTCCAGTCTATTCACCCATCCTCTCACCGCCACTGAACACCTCTTGCATGCCTGAGACAAATGGGATATGGGTTACCAGGGAGACTGGTCCCATTTCACAGATAAAGAGACCGCGGTCTGGAACTGCTTGGCTTCCCCAGATCCCGGAGAGACTGGTGGTTGAAATGGTCCAAAATCGAGTCTGGTACCTTGCTCTTTCCCATTCCCCACTCCCCTCCCCCCTGTAGGAACTCCGCAGGCTCCACAGGAAGGGCCCCCAAACTCCACATCGGGACCCAATGAGGGGAGAGGGATGGAGAGGGTTGAAGGAATCAGTTTCCCACTCCGTCTGTCTCTTTCCATCCCTTCCATCAATTCCCAATTGTTAGGAAGCCAGGGCTGCAGGAATGAAAAATAACACGACTGACAAGCACTAATTCATGGATTAAGTGCTCCATATGCACAGGGTTCTGGTTTCCTTCTGCCTCAAAGCCCTGACCAAGTCCTCCCGCTTCCCTGTGCCTGAATCCTTCTGAAACAAGAGGAAGCTGCGTTTGTCAGTGTGTGGACCCCAGATGGTGCTGCCTACTGGCCAACGGGGTGAAGAGAGAAGCTGGGTTCCAAAGCGGCTTTAGGTGACCGGGTTAGGAGAGGAGCAGGTTCGGGTGATAACTTGGTCAAACATCCCCCTTCCCCACCCTTAGGCTGCAAACTTGGGCCACCTTCTCACACCGGCATCAAGACAACCCGGGAGTCTCGGAAAATCCCCGGGAAAAGGGCTCACAGGCCCGATCCTTTCCCTTCCTTCTCCCTTCTCCACCAGCAGACCTCCCCTCCCCTCAACAAGCTGGGTGCTGGCCCTGTGCCCTGTATGGGAGCCTGACCCCATGGCCCCCACACAGCCTGCCCCTTCCGGGTGAGATCAAAGTACCAGGGGGTCCCACCGGCTCACCACCCAAAAGCCCCAGCGTCCTGCCCGCTCCTCCCCTCCCCCACCCCCCAGCCACCTCTCCGGAGTGTTTACTTAAGGCTGAATGGTATATCTGGAAGTTCATTAATTTTTTTGTGGGTGCCAAAATGCGGATCATTTGTGCTTATCCTCAACTAAATAAGTCAGGTCATAAGAGGTAATGCCATGGGTAGTGGAATGTAAACAAACACATTCTACCTCAATAAACATGCTAATTCCCAGCTATAATATTCACAAGTAAGAGATCCATCACGCCGACCCTATTTGGCAAAGGCAGCGGGCCTCATCCGTCAGCGAGGGAGGCTCCCGCCAGTTCGCTGCGGGAGGGAAATAGTACAACTTAACTTGCTTGATGACGCCCTCAGGGGGAAACATGAGCCTCATAAATGAGTCTGGAAATGTGATAAAAGGATAATCTTGCATAAATGAGCCTATATCATCATTACCTGCACCAACCAGGGCCAGGCGCAGGCTCTGAGTGATGGAGTCACATTTCATATAAATTAAGGCCGAGGAGTCGCGCTCCAGGCCAGCGGGAGCTCTCCGTCCTTGCCGTGTCCCAGTGGCCACCCTTGCCCGAGGCAGCTACGGAGGAGGCTTGTGGGGCTGAGGCGGAGGCTTGGGGCCCGGCAGGGGCCAGGGTTCTACTGGCGGGGGAAGAGCAAGGGTGCTGAGACCGGGGCCCTGACTAAGCATGAGGACAGCCTGACCAAGGGAGACAGCACAGCGGCCCTGTCCCCCATCTCATAGAAAAGTTCAGGAATCTATTACTTTGTTTGCTCAGTAATATTTACTGGACACTTATTATATATCAAGGCACTGAGACAGGCCCTTGGAAAATCAAAATAAGACGAAGCCCTTGCTGTTAATAATTCACTGTGGGCTCAGGCCCGCTTGTCTGTGATCAAGTGCTGAGGGCGCTCAGAGGGAGAGAGCCCGGGACGTGGCGAAGGCAGTGAAGGTCATGAAGGACAGTGGGGCCCTCCCTCCCCGCTGGGCCCCTCCCCATTCCCAAGGGCTCTCTGGAGACCCTGCCCCTGCCCCTGCCCTGAGCTCCTCTATCCCCGCCTGTGCGTCCTGGGAGCAAAGGACAGGGTGTTCTAGGCAGCGGGAACAGCACGCCCTTTCACGTCTCACTTCCCAGCGAAGGGAACCTGGGACGTCAGGTGGAAAGGCCTGACCTTGCCCCGGGCGGAGGTGGCCGGCCCTCCTCCTGCACTAAGTGCTCATTTCAGGAATGAGTGGCTCTGCACGGGCCGCTGGCAGCAGCAGTGGGACTCCTCCTCCAGGGGCCTTGCAACCACTCGGCCATTTCCCCCCCGGTGCCTGCTCCCTCTGCAGACCTGAAAATCCTCCCCAGTTCACGAAGCCTGGCTCTGCTCCTCGTACCGAACTGATGCTTAGTCAACACGGGCTCCACGCTTTAACCTGTTGGTTGACCTGAGAGGAGGCAGAGGACGCCGCCAGGAGCAGAAGGGCTGAGGTGTATGAAGGCCTCCATGCTTTCACTGGCCAGACAACTTTGGGATGAGATCGCAGAATCAGCGAGCAAGAAACAGAAGAGAGGAGACAGGGGTGCACCTACTGCGTGCAGGAATTTTACTGGGTGGAGGTGGGCCATCGCCTCCATTTCGCTGACGGAACCCAGTTGGGGGCGGATGGGCAGATGTGCTGAGACCCAGAGTCCCTGCCTGCTCTTCCCAGCCTGTCTCCCTGCTTTCATCCCAGGGGAGGGTAATTTTAAGTCCAAGCTGCAGGGGTCTGGGATGGGCTCGCCGGATCTTTCTGGAAGCAGAAGATGTGGAAGACCCCGCGGTACCCCTTTCAGCAGAGAATCCTCTGACTCTGGCTGCCTGGGCCCCAGAAGCCCATCGATCGGAGCAGGTCCCCCTCCCAGGACCAGGCCAGCCTCTACCAGCGAGAAGGCCCGGCTTCCCGCATGCTCTGACTCCGAGCCTCCTTCAGGGTTAATTGTCGGCAGGAAGGAAAAAAGGTATAAACGACGTTGAGAAACTGAGCTGACAAGCGCGTGGGAAACCCGAGCGGCAGAAGTCTTAGTCAAAAGTGCTGGCTGAGAAGTGGCCGGGCCCTGCCAAGCCCGGCGGAGGGGAGCTTGCACATTCCTGGGGCTGCGTGCTTCAAATACTTTCCGCGGCCTGGCCAGCCCGGGGCCCGGCGAGCAGGATCTGTCGTTGCCAGCTCGGGTCTGCAAAACAGCTTGGCTGGCAGGGAGCAGGGAGATCACAGGAGCCGGAAAACCTGACTCATGAGCGGCAGGGGGGAGCCGGGGGAGAGGCACCCCAACCTCAGACCCACAGGGGCAGGCGCCGCTCCTCTGACTCAAGGCCTTCTTGCCAGCTAAGCACTGTGACTACCCCTCCTCCAGGGGAGAGGCGCCTGCCGTTCCCATCGGGGCAGACGTGTGCTGAGCACCTACGAGGTGCCATGCCTCCTGCTGAACATCTGATCCAACAACCTGAGGAAGTCAGCAGGGTGGGCATCCTGTGCCCATTTTTCAAGTACGGAAACTGAGAGCCAAAACGATGCAAGAAGTGTCCCGTGCCACCCAGCAAATGTATGCGTGCTCCCAAGCTATGCACCCCCTACGGGCCCCTCCCATCGCCTCAGTGGTCCCTGAGAAGAGGGCCTGAGAGGGAAAGGCAGAGAAGAGTGGGCAGCAATGGGACCTCAGGGTCCAGCCCCTTCCCGGGCTCCTCATCCCGGTCGTCCGCTGCCTGCCCAGGCCCCAGCCTCCCTCAGCACACACACATGCCCTCTGCTGTCCCCCCGAGTCCCTGCATGCCGGGCTCTCCCTTGGGAATATGCCTTCCTCCCTCCCCACCCCCCTGCACCAGGCCAACTCCACCTCCATCTTCAAAGTGGCTCAGGCTTCTCCAACCCTGTGCGGTCTTCCCTAGCATCTGCCCTGTTCTCGCCATCACAAGTCACCCACCCCTCCTGCCCCAATCTGGGGTCTGGGCGCCCCCAGCGCTGCACCCCGTATGCCGTCTAGGGGAATCACAGCTAGTGAATCTGTCTTGTGTCTCCCCATAAGCTGTCCGAGGGCAGGACTTGTGTTCATGTATCTTTCTGTCCTCGGAGGCTCGCACAACTCCAGAAATGTCAGCTGGGTGAGTAAGGGCAGGAAAACCATTCAAAACTTGTGGAGACCCGGGAGTCATTGTCATCTCCCGGCTTTTGTTGTCTTTTTTTTCTTGGTTGGCCAAAGAAAAGCTCGCTGAGCAGCGAGAGGGCTGGTGATGTGAGAAAGGAGCCGCAGGGCCTGGTCAGGTGGGGAGTCCTCAGCCCCACCTGCAGGGAGCCCGGTGCGCAGACCGAGGGCAGGGGACCCGGGACCCCCGACTGGAGCCTCGGAGGCTCGGTTCTTCTGTGTTGCACAACCATTCGCAGTTGGATAGGCAACGAAGTGGCCTGTGACAAATCCCTTCTCGGGACCGTTTGTAGCAGTGCAGGGGCAGTCAAGACTTTCTGGCCATGGGTTCCCAACCAAATCCTACCTGGAAGTGAACAAGGAAATCCGTGCCCTGTTCCATGTGAAGGGCAGATGATGGGGGTGGGCTTGCTCTCAACAGCTCCTGGCCTGGATGCAAACCACTCAAAGTGTCCCTTCCCCCACCCCCGCTCTGTGGCCCACAGCCGAGTTCCAGTTTCCTCTGCTCCATCCAGGCTTCAAGGCCCTGGACAAGTCACTTCACCTCTCGGGTCCTCCGTTTCCTCACCCCCACTCCGGAGAAGCCAGCTCCCTCCCAGGGTTGCTGAGAGGCTACAACTAGGAGAGCTGAGTGCCTTGTTATGGTCACAAATACAATTTGTTGCCGAGAGGCCCAGAAGGACCCGAGAATCTTTGTGTCATCAGGACAGCGGAGCCCTCGGAGGCCCCGGGCCGCGGGCTGCAGAAGATACGTGCCTGCGAGACTGGAGGCTGCCTTTCTTCTGGGGGGTTCAGGTTCCAAGTGCTCAGGAGGCGCCGCTCTGCCCAGACCTCATTACCCCGCCAGCTGGGGCCTCCCACAGCCACTGCTTCTCTTCCCCGGGTGTGGGGCGGGGGCCGATGAGCATGAAAAATCCCTCCCCGCCCTGCTCCGCCAGCCAAACCCAGTCCCAGCCTGGGACCCGGACCCCTAAAGGGAGAGGGAGGCAGTGTTCTAGCTCCGGGAACCAGCTAATGGAACCTTGTTAATTACCATGTAAATTACTTTAATAGCCTGGATCTCCCTCCGACAATTGTTTAAAGGCTCGAGGCCCTAGACTGGGGAGATGGGGGTCTCGGGTGAGGGAAGGGGTGAGGGAAGGAGCAGCCTTTCCCGGGGCCCCGGGGCTCCATGTACCGTTTCCCGGTTTCCCCGAGGGGCAGGCACAGATGCACAGTCTCCCGTCTGCCGCCCCGGGGTGCTCGCGCTGGCCCCTGCAGGATGAGCTGGACGTAGAGTGCTTCCTGAAACATCATCTGGTGATTCTTTCTCCGTTTACAGAGAGAGAGAAAGTTCCAGGAAGGCATTGCTGATTTTTAAATTCTACGTGTAGTTGTGTTTGGTTTTTTTTTGTTTTTTTTAAGAGACACTATCCTACAGACATGATAGATATTTATATTTCCTTCTATAAATGTGCTCTTGTACTATGTAATTAAATATGTCAAAATGCCATCGCCTTCCACGAAGGACACTATGACTTTAAGACTCTCTGACCTGCCTAGCTAGTGTGGCCCAGTGGTTAAGCGTGAGCCATGCGTCTCTCATCAGGGTTTCTATTTCTCCATGCCTCTTCCTACCTCTCTTGCTAAAATCAATATACATATATATATATATATATGTGTGTGTATATATATATATATATATATATATATATATATATATGTGTGTGTGTGTGTGTGTGTGTATATATATATATATATATATATATATATAGTTTTAAAGGAGAGCTTCAGTCCTGAAGCATTTATTTTAGTTTCAGTTTTCCAGATGAGGAAGGAGACACACGGAGAGACGCTAACGACCTGCCGGAGGACTTCTGGCCCATGAGTGCCGTTTCCCCAGGCCAGCTCTTAGGGTTCCGACAGTTCTGAAAGGACGCTGGGAAGAGAGTGGGTAAGTGCCGTGGGCTGCTGCCAGGAGATGAGCTGGTGCGGGGTGGGGTGGGGGCGTGTCTGAGCTGTCCTGGGCAGGCAGCCTGACATGTCTCCTGGCTGCTCCCGCTGTGCTGCTCCCTTCTGCGGCACACGCTGCGCTTCGGAAAGCGGCTCTGCTGGCCAGATGAGGGCTGGACTGGTTTTACTGCAACATGGCGGCTCGATGGCCACTGACTACCCGTGTGACCGTGGGCATGTGGATTGCCTCTCTGAGTCTTGGTTTCTTGATTTGAAAATGAGAACAAAACTTGCCTCATTGAAACAATGACATGAGATGGTGCTAGGCACCTGGACCAGTGCCTGGCACAAAGTAATCACTGATCTCTCTCTCTCTCTCTCTCTCTCTCTCTCTCTCTCTCTCATATATATACATATACATATACATATACATATACATATACATATACATATACATATACATATACATAATTTTGTTTTTACTTTTAAAAATATTTTTCTTTTATTTATTTCAAAGAGGAAGGGAGAGGGAGAGAGAGAAACATCAATGATGAGAGGGAGTCATTGATCGGTTGCCTCCTGCAGGCCCCCCACTGGGGATTGAGCCCACAGCCCGGGCATGTGCCCTTGGCTGGAACCAAACCCAAGACCCTTCAGTCCACAGGCCAACGCTCTATCCACTGAGTCAAACCACTAGGGCTCATATAAATATTTCAGAATCATATAAATCACTTCAGGGTCAGGTGCACGGACCTGGGAGTGTCACTGTAAATGCAGCAGGCGGTGCCTTCCTCATGCCCCCAGTGCCAAGCATCTGACCAGAGGCTCTCAGTGCCCACAGAGGCCCCCCAGCCCTGCCCCTTCACTGCCCTGTAGTCCCAGGTCTGCCCTTTGCTTAGGCGCTAGGCACTGACTGTCTGCTCCCCATCTGAGCACGTCCCTAGGGGGCAGTGTAGACGGTTTGCCTGTCTGTCCCGGCACTGGACCGAGCTCTAGAAAGGGAGAAGCCACATCTTGTTCGCCTGGCTCTGGACTGGTTTTGGTTGCAAGTAACAGAACCCAGCTAAGCTACTTAGTCAAAGAGCAGGATTTGCTGGAAGGCCATGACTGTAGTTTGGGGATTGGGTGGGTGGGGTGGGGGGGCCAAGGAGATGCCATGGCCTCAGGAAGAATGAAAACCAGAAATGGATCACTCTCCACACTTCCCCTTCCCCTCTCACCCCCGCTTCTCTCTTCTCTCTGCAGGATTTACAATGCAAGCTTCTGCTGAGCCCCCTCCAGGACAGATACACCATTACCAAAGTGAGCAAAGGACTCTGGGAACAACTGTAAGGTATGTGGTCAAAAGAGTGGAGGAGAGGAAGAGGTTGAGGAGTCGGAGAGGAAGAGGTTGAGGAGGAGGATGACTGTGGAGCGGATCTCCATGCTGCAGGCCCTTCCCATCGATAACGAGAAATGCTGAAATCTGGCGCTGATGGGGCATTTAGCATGTACCAGGCCCCACGCTAAGTATTATACCGGGGTGATGGAATTCAGCCCTGCCAACAGACATCTGAGGGAGCGTCCGTCTATTACTCTCTCCCATTTACAGGTAAGAAACGGAGGGCGGGGAAGGTTAACTTGCCTATTAAGTTGCAGAATTGGGATCCAAACTGGCTGCCTGCCTCCAAGCCCTGGATTATGCTCTGAGCTGTGCCAGCCTCTGGATGTGGCACATGGGTGTGTGCTAAGCACCGCACGCCCATCGGACGGTGCTGACAGAGGTGCGGTGCGTGTGCCCTCGGGGTGCCTGCGCACAGGATGTACCCGGCCAGCTCACCCTCTGAAGAGGAGGCCGAGGAGGGGAGTGTAGGACACCTGGTGTCTGGCTTATCTCCTGGGCAGAGCTGGTGGCACTGCACCTCGTTGTGGAAAATGTAGTGAACAGCAAACTGGTTGCTGAGCAGGGGACTGGGGTGCTGGCCAGCGCTGGCAGATGGAGCCCCAGGGAAGCGGGCAACGCCCATGTGATTGATCACTGTCCCCCCTGTGCCGGGGCCTCTCGAGGTGCACTGTGACCGCACACAGGGAGATATGTGTGGCTTGGAAGACCCCGGAGACCTCAGCAGCTGTACTCTTTCTGCCGTGGCCACTCATGGGGCCGCTCCCCTCGGCCTTGTTTCTGGCCCCCTCCTCCACGCCGCCACCAGAGCTGCCTTCTGAACGGCCACTCCCTCCCGGCCACCTCCTGTTCCATGGCCCTCCACGGCTCCCTCCACCCTGAGCCTCCGCTCCAATGCCTGGCCTCTGCCACCTGGCCCCAAGCGGCCTTTCCAGACAACCCTGCGAGACAGGTGCCAGGGCTGGCACTGGGTGGGGGGGGGATGCCCAGAGCAGAACATCCGAGGAGGCCGTTACTGTTCACATCGGGGCCACCCCTCCCCTAGGTGTCCTACACCATCCCGGGCACAGGAGTGGGCCAGTCCATGGCTCAGAACGGAACCGAAGGTGCTACACCCAAGGTGCCAAGGAAATTCAGCTCTGATTCAGCTCTGATTCAGCTCGGTGCTGGGCTCCACATCCTCCCCGCCGCTCGGCCTCCGAGCACCCCTCGATGTGGTGAGAGGGAACCTGGGCCCCTTCCCATGCTCCAGCTCCCCCTCCCGCCCTGTGGGAACACAGCGAAGGCCATCAGCAAGCGGACAGTGAGGCCTTGGGAGCCTGGCCAGCTCCTCGGTCAAGAAAACAGCCTTTTGATCTCGCACAGTTTTCGCACGGCCCCTCCCGCTGCGGCCCCGTTTCTCTGTTTTCTGTACTCTCTACAACCCCGTGTTGGAAACGTCTGGGGGACAGCGAAACAATAGCACCGGCCTCCCACTCCCTCACCCTCCGGCCCCCCTGTGTGGCTCATCCGCAGGTTGGATGGGACTTAGTGGTTAAACCTCCTAGGTCGGCTGCCAAGGTGTGGCTCCTAAGTCCTATAAACCCACGTCTTTCACGGCCAGTCCTCCAGGGCATTTCTCTGGAACCCAAGAACAATAGCCTTGATTTTCTGGGACCTCAGCACCTGGCATAACAATCCCATTTGGAAAGCGGGTACCTCACCGCCCGAGAGTCTGATGTGCTGAAGCCACAGAGCTGGCACGGAGCAGAATAGTGACGACGACGACGACGACCGTGGATTAGGGACCTATGACGGCCCAGCCAGGGTGGCTCAGTGATTGAGCGTCAGCCCAGGCACCAAGAGGTCACTGGTTTGGTTCCCGGTCAGGGCACGTGCCCGGGCTGCAGGCTCCATCCCCAGTGAGGGGCGTGCAGGGGGCAGCTGATCAATGATGTTTCTCTATCATAGGCATTTCTCTCTCTCCCTCTCACTTCCTCTCTCTCTAAAAGTAAATAAATAAATATACCTCTAACAGCCTATCTAGTATCATACATATATTTACTATTAAAAAAAAGAAGAAGAACCTGCGATGGGGCAAACTGCTTAGGGGCTTCCCCCTATCACCCAGTTACCCCTGCTGGCGACCAGGGAGGGTGGTACTAGGACTGGCCCTCATGGTTCCTCGATCCTGAATTTGCACATTTGCCTACTCAGTGACATATATTTTAACCCTCAACCCACTCACTGTGCTCCAGAGGCCTTTCACAGCCATGTGTAGCGTGGGGAAATCTGAGTCACCCCACGCCTGCGTGCCCAGCTGCAGTCTGACAGGGCTGCCCTCTGCCCTCGCGTCTCTGCTCTCACACTGTTAGTGCCCGACTTTTCACACTTTTGCTTGTTGTTGGGGATTTCCCTATTTTAAGTGGCTCCAAACATAGTGCTGAAATGCTTTCCAGTGTTCCCATTTCTTTGTGGGTTTTTTGTTTCGGGGGTGGTTGGGAGGGGGTGTGCTTTTTTTGTTTCATTTATTTTCCTCGTGCTCCTAATTGCAAGAGGCTGTGATGTGTCCTGCAGAGAACAGGTGTGTTAGAGCAGGGGTGTTCGTTTTGCTAATGAACCATCAATACCTTAACTAAGGTATCCAAACAGAAACACACACAAAAAAAAACCCCACAAGATTAAGTATTGGTCAGTTAATGAAAATGCAACCCAAGGTTACCTGAAACCTAAGCCTGTATTTTTTTCTAGAAACAATAATTTAGTACTTGCTAATTCAGTGTCCCCTGCGACTTTACCAAACATGACTTCTGCAAATAACAGAACTGGCTGTGTTTTCCTCCTTTGCCATGAGAAAACTGCGGCTCAGAGAGGTGAAGCCACCTACCTGGGCTTGCACAGTTAGGGGTGCAGTCCACGGTCGGAGGAGTCACCAACAAGCCCCGGCTCTTTCATGAAGCGTGGGGTGAATGCTGGTGGCCAGGGACATGAGAGTGGGGGGCAGGCACAGACTGGGTATTACACAGCATTATCTCTATCACTGGTCTTTCAGTCCTTAAGCTTGGATACACGCGACAGCCTGTACTTGGTGCTAGTCTGTTCTTAGCGCCTCTCAAACTCCTCCTGCTAATTCCCCTTCCTACTATAGAAACAGCAGACCTCAGGTTCAGACCTCAGGGAGTGTTCAGCTGATATTTATTAACAATTACCATTACTTTTTAAAAATATGTTTTTATTGATTTCAGAGAGAGAGCAAGGGAGAGGGAGAGAGACAGAGAAACATCAGTGTGAGAGAGAAACATTGATCGGTTGCCTCACACATGCAACCTGCATTGGGACTGAACCCACAACCAAATGAGCCACATCAGCCGGGCTAGTCATCTTATGTTTATACATGCCTTCAAATGGAATACTTGCATAAATAATGCTCATAATAATGGTTTTTTTACTTTCAACAAAGTGGTACACACACACACATATATAAATACACACACACACACACACACATTTAAATCAATTTCTTAGCCATATATGCTTCTAATACTGTATCACTGGTATTTTTCTGAAGCATGTATGTTTTTTAAATTTTTTATCTCTTTTTCCCTCCAAATAATTGCCTATAATTATCTTCAAAGTTACATTTATGACTAATAGAGAAATTGTTGGCATCCTTCTTAGACTCCTCTTTATAGTTCATAATATTTTTAATGAGAATGTAGTTTCTCTGCAGGAGTAACTGACAAGCTCAGAGCAAATTCTGCTAAATGGATGCTACTCTCAGTTCTACTTTCTTTAGCTAGAAATTGTTAACTATTTCAGCCTAAATATTTTCATAGGTAAAAAATTTTTGTTTCCACTTAGAATACCTTTCTCTTTTAAAATATATTTTAATTGATTTCAGAGAGGAAGGGAGAGAGAAAGAGAGAAACATCAATAATGAGAGAGAATTATTGCTCAGCTGCCTTCTGCACATCCTACAACCCAAGCATGTGCCCTGATCAGGAATTGAACCATGATCTCCTGGTTGATAGGTTAATGCTCAACCATCAAGCCATGCCAGCCGGGCTAGAATACCTTTCTTTAAAAAAAAATTAAGAGAACATAAAACTCATCTATAAGTTAACTTTGTAATTCTTTTTATTATTTTGCCTATTGTAGATGCTGCTAAACTATACGCCTTCTGCCTTCCCTTCAAATCAAGTACAAAACAGAACTTGCTCAATTAAAAACAGGAGCACCATCAAAATATCCTTCCCACAAGTGAAGGCATTCCAAAGAAAAAGTACACAATTTCTAAACTGAATCTTGGCCACCACTTGAGTTTTCATTACTTAATTTGTTTAGCAACTCCCTTGCTTTCGAGAGGTAAAAGTGAATGTTTTCCAGCGTGAAATAAATGAAATTTGCTAAAAGCTCTGTTTACTAGTACAATACCTAAACTTTGATAAAAGTTTCTAAAGTTAAAGTGTGTTTTGGCACACTCGTGGAACTCTCTGATTAAAGATTTTCAGTTGCTTTTAAACAAAATTTAGAGGACTCGTTTACAAAATGTTCAATTCCATTGTATATAGTTAAGATTATTTACAAAGTAATTCTTCAAAGGCTCAAACATAGTAGAAATCCGGCTGATGGCGGACAGCAAAAGGAGAAAACGTTGTGTTCTGCAGTTCTGTGCCAAGTCAGATTGGAGCCTGCGGCAAAAAGAAACACTGATAAAACCGCCTGGACTTTACTTAAAATTTTGATATTTTGTTCATCATGAAGTTTTACATTAATTTTGATTTTTTTAAAAAATGCCACATTAAAATACTATTTGTTTTAATTACTGAATTTTTTGGTGGCTCCCCCTTAAACTTTACCTCTGAGGTGGGCACCTCCACTCCCCTGCCCCACTCCTAGCCCTACTTCCAAGCTGAAATGTTTTATATACAATATCATCTTTGCCATAAAAATACTGTTGTGTGGTCACCCTTTATGTGTAAGTGTGTGTGTGTCGGCACACAAACAACCCCACTTCCTATTTCAATTGACAGGCCATTGCAGCTTGTTTGACCTCACCACCACCACCACCAATTCCAAGCTCATTTCTGCTTTATAGATTTCCTAATTGGATATAAGTATTGTTTTTGCCATGCTGCTGTGTTCTACTAAAATTTATATTCATACTTGAAAGCACAAATAATTCTCTCTCCGATGCTGAATTCTGCATATGAATTTGCAAGAATATTTACAACAATGTTGGATGCTTCACCCTCACTAAAATGAGCTTCCAAAAGCTTCATTATTGAAATCAACTGAATTTCTGTATGAGACATCTGATGACCTTAACTTAAAACTGCTGAGGACCAGTGTGGTTAGTTGCAAGGAGCAGAGGCCCTCTCAAACTACTCATACTGGGGGGGGGGGGGGGGGGGGGGGGGGGATGGGGATGACTCCAGCAGAAGCCAGGAGGGATGCTTGCAGAGACCTGAGCTGGAGCCCGCATGCGCCAGGCGGCTGAGAGACCCTGTGGGAACTAAGACAAGCTCAGGCAGTGGCAGAACATTTCCTCTCTGTCTGCTTCCTTTGGTTCCGCTCCCACCTGCAAGTTCTTTCCAGATAGGCAGGTCAAGTTCATGAACCAGACAATCTGGCTAGATCGATTTTTGAGCCAACGACATGGGTGGCTGGCCAGCCTGTGGATTGGCTGCCCGTGAGTTAGGTGCCAGCCTTTAGTCTAGTCAGCCGAGACCAAGGGGCAAGAGGTGGTGGATGGGCACGAGGGGCAGAACATGGCCTCCTGAGCATGTAGGCATTGTCCTGAAGGGGGGCCGTGGCGATGGCCTCAGTGGGCACTGACTGGTGGCCCTGGCCCCGTCAGCACACAACTGCTGCCAGGCCTCCGTGACTCCTCCTCCAGGCAGCTCCTCTCTGCTGATGGCCCTCTCTGCATCCATTTAACCAGACATTCTGGAAAGGAAAACATGTCCTCCATAGTGATCGTTCTTCGCCAGCCAGAAAGCACATTCCCAAATTACCCAGAGGAAGCTGCCAGCCTCTGCTCATGTGGTCTTGCACCGCCTCAGAACCATAACAGCAAAAATTCATAGAGTCCTTGCAGAACACTTCCCAGCCTCCTTTGCACTCTTCACATGAGTGGTCATGTGATGCAGCCAGTGGTCAGGGGAGACTGTTGAGTGAAACTTCTAGGAAAGCTCCTAGAAAGGGGACAGGCTCAAGCACCAGGTGCCTTTGGACTTTCCCTCTTTGGGACTGTGGGTGTGCAGAGAGAGGCAGAGCAGCCAACATGGACCACGGAGGAGTGACAGGAAGGGTTCCGGGTCCCTGACGGCTTCAAGAACCCATTCTGCCAGCACTGGGCTGCCTGCCTCTGTATTTCCTTTACTCAGAGGAAGGAAATGAAACTCTAATTTGTTTAAGTTGCTCTTTGTGGGAATCTCCCCCAGCATCATTCCTAACTGATTTAGCATCCAATCATTCTTTTCCCACTGAGTCCAGGGCACATACATATAACGTCAGAGTGGCAACACCCCCCACCCCCATCCCTGGGTATGGTTTTTGTGGAGAGCAGCTATAGTGTTTGGACAAGTTCAAGCCTTGGACTGATGAGAGTACATGGTCCTCTCGTGGCTATATGCAAGTCCCAACTTGGAGGGCAGAGCCCTCCCAGCACAATTATAGCCAACAGCTATAGTTGTCAGCCTGAACCTATGGTCGGAACACACGGCCCCACCTGCCTAAGTGATGTAGGCTGCAAGTAAACAAAGCTTGATCAGGTGCATGTAACTGAGTAGGACCGAAACCCACAAGAATGTTGTAAACATCTTGGCCACGCCCTTACTTGGCCTCCTGCCATCTGGCTATAAAATAAAGACACGGCTTGTAGTCCGTGCGCTGTCTCTCCATCAGAGAAGCGGCGTCCCACCCAGACCCAGCTTTCATTCTCTTGTCTGTCTTTTCTCTGTCCTTCACCGCCCAGTCTCAGGTTCACCCTTGGCCGTGCTGGTGCCGCACAGTTTTCTCAATCGGCTGCAAGGAACAGGAGCCCTTAGATACAGAACACAGTTCTAGGAATCATAAAAAGGGAGGCTCCATTTCAACTCTTCAGGAACTCCTGCTCTGATGGGACTGAGAGGGAAGGAACATTCATTTATTTATTTATTTATTTATTTATTTATTTACTCATAAAATATATTTTATTGATTTTCTACAGAGAGGAAGAGAGAGGGATAGAGAGTTAGAAACATCAATGAGAGAGAGAGACATCGATCAGCTGTCTCTTGCACACCCCCTACTAGGGATGTGCCCGCAACCATGGTACATGACCTTGACCAGAATGGAAACCGGGACCCTTTAGTCCACAGACTGACCGACGCTCTCTCCACTGAGCCAAACCGGTTTCGGTGGAACATTTATTAAGTATCTATTATGAGGCAAGTATTATTTAACCCTAAGAAGAACCTTGCAAGGGAGGTGTTTGTTTCATTTTATCCATGAGAAAACTGAGGTTCTGAGAGGCTGAATGAATTCTTGTCTCTTAGGTTGCTATACCAAAATATCATACACTGAGTGGCTTATAAACAACAGAAATATATTTCTCAGTTCTGGACGCTGGGAAGTCCAAGATCAAAGCCAGCAGAGTTGGTGTCTATGTTACGGCTGCTTCCTAGTGCCTCGATGGTGCTGCTCACCCGAGCCTCACACGGTGGAACAGGCGAGGGAAGCTCTCCGGGTCTCTTTGATAAGGGCGCTAATCTCATTTGCCAGAGTTCCACCCGCATGACCCAATCACCTCCAAAAACAATGACACTGGGATTAGGTTTCAACACAAATTTTGGGAGGACACAAACATCCAGCCTATAGCTTGCCCAGGTCACACGGATAGGAGGAGGCTGCTGCAGAGCTGGAAATGGAGCTGAGACATCTGAGGGCACTCTCTGCTCTCCACTGCACTGGCCCAGCCGCCGACAGCCCCTGTGCAGCCTCGGGAAGCACTCCGTCTTCTGGGAGAACTGTCACTCCCTCCTCCAACTTTGTGGGATTTTAAAATATGTGTTTTTGTTGATTTCAGAGAGAGGGGAAATGGAGAGAGAAAGAGAGAGAGAGAGAGAGAGAGAGAGAGAGAGAGAGAGAGAGAGAGAGAGAGAGAGAGAATCATTGATTGGCTGCCTCCTGCATGCCCCACACTGATGACCAAGCCTGTAACCCAGGCAAGTGCCCCGACTGGGAATCGAACTGTGACCTCGTGCTTCATAGGTTGACGCTCAACCACTGAGCCATGTTAGCCGGGCCAACTTTGTGGTTTTAACGGGGACTGCTCATCACAGGCCCTCAAGGGTTGGTGAAGAATCCATGTTGGACCAATCGGTGCAACTACAGAATGTGAAGCCAGGTAGACACATGGAGGAAGCCGGTCTTTAGTCAGAGAAAAGGTGTTGACGTGCAGAGAGAGCCTTGCAGGGGTTCCTCCAACCTCCGAGCAACTGACCCTCCCTTGTCCCATGGTTTGGTTGTGGGAGCCTGTATGCTTTTGTTTTTTTAATCCTCACCTGAGGATATTTTTTCCTATTGAAGGGAGGGAGGGAGGAATGGAGAGAGAAACAGAGAGAGAAACATGGATGCAAGAGAGATATATGGCACTTGACCAGAGCTGGGGATCAAACCTGCAGCCCAGAATCAAACCTGTAACCTTTCAGTATGCAGGCCAATGCTCTGACCACTGAGCGAGCACACCAGCCAGGGAGAGCCTATACACTTTTTGATTAAGCCACTTTGAACTGGATTTCTGTCAGTTAGCTCCTGGTGGTAATGCAATTAGGAAGACTGCTGGGTGGTATCTATGAAAGCTGATCATGTGCATAACCCATGACCCAGCAATTCCACTCCTTGACATATGCCCAACAGAAACAGAAACACTTGTGCTAGAGAGTATTTCTAACAGCCCCAAATGGAAACAACCCAAATACCCATCAACAGGATAACAGATAAATAAATGTGGTATATCTACGCAATGCAATGATACATAGCAATGAGAATAAACGATCTATGAGTATCTACACTAATGAGAGAGACATATGCAAATTGACCATCACTTTGTGACACTCACCAGCCAATCAGGAGTGAGTAGGCAAATTAACCTGACAAAGATGGTGGCAGCCCCGCCTCCCCAGATGCTCTGAGCCTCTGGGCAGAACAAATGCAGGCGCAGAGCAGCCGGGTGGGGGCAGGACGCTTGCTATGAGGGGGACGGTAAGGGGTGGAGGGAGCTACAGGAGGGGCGCTCCAGCTGGAGTGAAGACTGAAGGCTCCGGCTGGAGCAAAGACTCCAGCCAGAGTGAAGACAGAAAGTGGCAGCCAGCACGAAGGCCTGGGTCCTGGGTGCCAGAGGAAAACCGGTGCCGGCAGCCAGGGGAAGGAAGGCCTATTGCACAAGTCTTCGTGCAATGGGCCTCTAATAGGTAATAATGTGATTGAATCTCACAGGCATTAGATGGAGTAAAAGTACATACTGTACATTCCCTTTCTGTGAACTTTAAGAACAGGCAAAACTAATCAATGGTGGCAGAAATCAGAATAACTGACATGGAAAGTAGAAAAAGGAGCAGGAGCAGGAGCACATCCCTGTTGTAGAGTAATTTTTGTGCTTCCTTTGGAAACAAGAGTCCTGCAAGGAAGGTTTTTATTCTTATTCTAAGAGATCTAGACAGCTCTGAGCTACAGACTCAAAAGTATTGACAGGAGGAAGAGGGGGGCAGGGAGAACGGATCCCAAGGATCCTGCTCCCATCTGATTCACAGGGCCAAACCTACGAACTCTTTCTTCCATGAACAGTTTTCTCTGTAACATGCAATGCTGCTTGACAGCATTTTACCCACAGTAAAATTTCTTTCAAAATTGGAGTCAGTTCTCTCAAAACCTGCCACTGCTTTATCAACTAAGCTTCTGTCATATTCTAAATCCTCTGTTGTCATTTCAACAATCTTCATAGCATGTTCACCAGGAAAAAAAAATGATGCAAACAGATTTGTTCAATGCAGGATTGCCACAAATTTTCAATGCGTAAGAAACACAATATCTGCACAGTGTAATAAAGTATAGCACAATAAAACGAAGTATGCCTGTGTTTTCATTGTATATAGAACTCTGGGTTAGAGGTTCTCTCTCTCTTTTTTTCCCCCCATCACTTCAAAACATTGTTTCACTTCTTTTTAACCTCCATAGTTTGATAAGAGATTGACAGTCTTTCAAATAAATTTTCTGTAGGCTTTTTTTTTTCCCTAACTACTTTCAGGTTTAATTTATTTACCTTTAAAGACAACATTTATATAAGTGTGATTATCTGGGAGGAAATTTCTTTACACTTTTCTTATTGGGATTTGCTGAGTTTCTGGAACCTATAAATTTGGGGAAGTTTTCAGCCATTATTTTTTTTTATTATTTCTTGAATTGCATTCTTTCTTCTCTCTTAGGACTCTAATGGCATGAGTGTTTGATATTTTGTTACTTCCCACAGGTCCCTGAAACTGTTCAAATTTTTTCAATTTTTTTCTATCTCCATTGTTCAAACTGAATAATTTCTATTGATCCGTCTCCGAGTTTACTGACTCTTTCTGCTGTCAACTCCATTCTGTTTTGGAGCCTATTCAGTTATTTCTAAATTTTGGTTATTATATCTTTTAGTTATATCATTTCTATTTTGTTCCTTTTTGTATCTTTGTTGAGACTTTCTATCTTTTCATTCATTGCAAGAGTGTTTACCCTTACTTCTTGGAATATGTTTATACTAGCTGCTTTAACGTAGTTTTCTGATAATTTCAAAATTTGTGTTATCTCAGATTTGACATTGATTGCCTTTTCACTGTAAGTTGAGATTGTTCTAGTTCTTCATATCCCAAATCATTTTAGATTGTTTGTATCCTGGCCATTTTGAATACCATGCTATGTAACTCTGGGTCCTGTTTAAACACTAAAAAGAATGTTGATTTCTTTTTCTTTTTCTTTTTCTTTCTTTATGTTAGTGGATATCTAACGTAGGCTAGGTATAGTTTGTGCGTTTTAACCCACTTTCTTGGCTCTGTTTCCCATATCGGCTCAGTTTTCACAGCCTTTTGCAATTCTGTTCAAATGTGTCCTCCATGTGTAACCCCAGTGGCCAGTCAGGCCCGGTGGTCTGCCCCGCAGTTCTGTTCTCAAAGCCTGTCACGTTCTGTTTAGGATCAGTCCGATGCATTTACAGTTTGGAAGTGATCCCAGAAGTTCACACACAGAGTTATGGGATCCCTCTCCTGTGCTTTTCCTTTCCACAATCACCCAACACTTCTAGGCTCCCTGAGGCCTCCCTTGCCAGGCTCCCAGCCAGAAATCGCAGGCTTTAGTTTCCCAGCTTTTCTATTATTTCTTATGGCTGTATCTGTCTAGGGCTAAGTAGTAGGGGGACAGAGAACAAGGGGTGGGGGAAGGAACCTGCCCATTCTCTTGGGTTCACATCTCTTCTGGTAAGAGACAAGATTTCCTTTCCCTCAGAATATTAGGTACCTCCTTGGCTGATACACACCAGTACTGCCATTACCATCGCCACCGCCACCGCTGCGAGACTGTATGGAGGCTGGGATGGGAGACGACAGAGGAAAAACAAAAAGAACCAGGAACATTTCCCACTCTCTCTGACCCTAGGGAGCCTTCTCCTGCTCTTCAGACCAGAAAGAGAGCTCTTTTTGCTCCCAGGAAATTCTTTCTGTCTCTACGTAGGGCCGTGGTCGGCAAACTGCGGCTCGCAAGCTACATGCGGCTCTTTGGCCCCTTGAGGGTGGCTCTTCCACAAAAGACCACGGCCTGGGCGAGTCTATTTTGAAGAAGTGGTGTTAGGAGAAGTTTAAGTTTAAAAAATTTGGCTCTCAAAAGAAATTTCAATCCTTATACTGTTGATATTTGGCTCTGTTGGCTAATGAGTTTGCCAACCACTGACCCAGGACACCCTTCCAGATTTGTGGGCTGCCTTTAAGTCCAGGCCAGGCAATCCTGTAGGGGGAGGGGGTCAGGAAAGGGAAAGTTATCCCAGTTCAGTTGTATTTCAAATTCTTTTCTCTCTCCAAACTGTTGGCTACTATTTAATTTCCAAGTGGTCAGATAGCTGGTTCACACATTCCACCCAGAGTTTATAATTGTGTTCAGTAGGAGACATGTATGTTTACACTGTCTTTCTCCAAACCAATCTTTCATCTGCTGGGTTTTAATTTCAATTATATTTTTTATTTCTAGACTGGCGGCCTGGTGCACAAACTTCGTGCATGGGTAGGGTCTCTAGGCCTGGCTGGCAATCGGGCCCCCTCAAGTTCCCCACCTCCCCGCCTCCCCATCTCCTCCTTTCCTCACTCCCTCAGTGCCCCACCACCCCCTGGTGGTCAGCGCACATCATAGCGAGTGGTCAAACTCCCGTTCTCCCAGTCAAACTCCTGAGTGGACACTTTGCATATTAGCCTTTTATATCTATATATACAAAAGCCTAAGCGACAGAACGACCAAACAACCAGTTGACCAGTAGCTATGATGCACACTGACCACCAGGGGGCAGACACTCAAAGCAGGAGCTGCCCCCTGGTGGTCCATGTGCTCCCCTAGCAGGAGCACCGCTCAGCTGACTGATCTGTCCCAGTGGCCCACCATCCCGGGACTCACTCTCTCAGTAGTCCTGCAGGTCCAATCTCCAGAGAATAGGCCAGGCACCAACAGACCAGCACCACCAGCATGATTCCGACAGCACCACCAGCCTCCTGAAAGTTGGCCTCGGACACCACGGTCACTTCCCCTCCCTAGATGCTCCACAAGGAAGAAACAATATAAAAGTGGCCTCCAGATGGCTCCCAACAACCAACACCAACGTCAGCAGGACGGATCCTGTTCCTGGGCTGGCAAGGGTGTCCCACCAACTGTCCAGAGGGCTAATCATGTCCTGGCCACCCCCTCATCACCCTGGGGCTCCCACCCATGCACAAATTCAGGCATCAGGCCTCTAGTATATAGATATTATGCTTGTTTTTTTTTCCAAACTCATCCACTCTCTCTCTCTTATTCTTCTGTCAGACACTCAAGCACCTATTTAATTTCTTTAAGAAACCACACATAATTATTTTATCTCCTATAACAGATAATTCCAATGTCTTCAGTCGTTGTTGGTCTGATTCAGCAATATTGTTTCTGCTGACTCTCATTTCATGTAGCTTATTTCCTCTTCTGTTTAATGATTTTTTAGTTTTATTTTTTTAGTGTGACCTCCTGTCCCTGGGAATTTTATCTGTGATCATTCTTAAAGTCTAGATTTAAAGGGTGTTTCTCTGGGGAGCATTTGCTATTGCTTTATCAGGCATCTGGGGAATGGCATTTTTTTTTTTTTTGACAGTTGTTTTTGTGGGTTTTTTGTTTGTTTGTTTGTTTTTAAGGAGGGGGCACAGGAAGCAATATAGTGTGAATTCTGGTGCCACACCTACTTAAAACTTAGAAACTCTCAGGAAAGATCTTTCTTTCCTCTGCTCCAACCCTAGTGAAGAATACAGGCAACTAAATCTCTGTGGACTTATGCCAAAACCGGTTTCACTCAGTGAATAGAGCTTCGGCCTGCAGACTGAAGGGTCCCAGGTTAAATTCCAGTCAAAGGCATGTACCTTAATTACTGGGGCACATCCCCAATAGGGGGCATGCAGGAGGCAACTGATCAATGTTTCTAACTCTCTAGCCCTCTCCCTTCCTCTCTGTAAAAAAATTAAATAAATAAATAAATAAATCTATGTGGACTCTTTTTTTTTTCCTAGCCCTTTGAAATCCTAGCTTTATGTAGCTAGGATCTAGCTGTATCTAGCTGTCTTTCTATGTCTCACCTTGTTGGACCCAGGAATTATCTTCTGTGCCATGAGCTGGGTGGCCTATGAAATCCAGGCTTTATCCCTTGGTCACCAGGGATGGGCAGATGCCCTTTGGGTAAATGCTGGCTCCAAAATGTGTTTACCTCTATGGACTCAAGCTTTCTTGCAGCTTCTGAAAACTGACATTTCCCTCACTTTCTGTCATCTACGTTATGTTTTTAAAAATATACTTTTTTAAAATGTAGGCAGCATTTTAGGTGTTCTACCCCAGGGGATATTTCTCTCTGTGCCTGCTGGAAATAGCATCTTTGACTTCTGCTAGGAGAGTCCACTCGGGTCACAGTTCCTGTGATAGCTAATAAACTTACTTTTATTGTCCCTACCTAATTTTGTATTTACCACTGATCATATTTTCCTCCCTCTTTCTCCTTTTCCTTTTCTGGCTCGGTCAAGTTTCTCTTTATTCCTTATTTCAAATCCCATCACCACCACCATCATTACTTACTTATTTAGAAATTCTACTCTGCTTTTCCTTTTTGCAGCTGGTTTTGCTTGTTAACTTCTCCCCAACCCTTCTCGAAATCTTTAGAATGTTTGTATTCTCTACTCTCCAAAATGCTTCCCCTCCGTGGATTTGCGTATGACTTTGACCAGCGCTGTCCAGAGAACTTTCTGCAGCGACGGAAATGTTCTGTGTGTGCGCCGACCAATACTGAAGCCACGTGTAGCCACGTGTAACCACTGAGCACTTCAAACGTGCCTCGTGCAACTGAGGAACTAAATATTTGATTGTATTTAATTTTCATTAATTTAAATGGAAGGAGCCACATGTGACTAATGATGATTTCATTTCTGACTTTTAGCATGGCTTCCTTTGTGTGAAGAAACCCTACTTAAAACTACAAATTATTAACCACCTTATCATAATCCATTCTTATTTAACTATATACGTACATTCCTTCCTACTGTTTTCCTGAGAACTTTTTCAACCCCTGTCTTGAGATCTCTCTTCTAACCCCACTTTCATATCTCCTTGAGTACTTTGTTCAATCCTTGTGTGCTCCTCAAAATTACCCTGACAGAATTAGATATTTTGGGATTAAGGCTCTTGGGTCACAAACCTTTTCCCTAACAGTCTGTAGAAGTTTTACCGTCCAGTATTGCAGATGTAAAAATTAATGCTAGTTTGATTCTCTTTGAAATTACCTGTGTGACACTGTATGATGTTCCCTGTAGCCTTGGGTGGCTGATAAGAATCTCAGACCACAGACTGAGGAATAAGAGGAAAATAACTGCTTATCTAACTGAATCTATTCTGAGCCCTCACTTCACCGAGAGGGCAAACACCGACCTAATCTTCGTCAAGGCTACATCTCAGTAATCAATTGTGGGCGAGAGCCCAAGGAAGATCTAGGCCTTGGTCCTTTGCCACGTTGTCCACCCAAAGACGTCTCGACATCAGACATTGGTGCCCGCCAACTACTCCTTGCCTTCCTCTGGGCTCCACCTCAGCCTCTCCGAGTCCTCCTCTCCTCCGTGCCTTGACTGTGCCACACACTCTTGGGCACAACAAAAACACACTGCCAGGTGCACCCCATTCAGGGCTGTGGGAATCCCCCTTAGGCACGCAGGAGCCTTCTGCTGCTCCTGGGAGCTCTGTGAGGCCCTCTCAGGCCCATCTGCCTGGGATGAGCCCATGAACATCCAGGACCTGACAAGACACAAGGGGGTCAGGCTCCTCCCACCTCCTTCTGGGCATCAGGGCACAGTGCCTCTCCATTGGTGGGTCCCTAGGCCTCTCTGGGTGATCCATCACACTCCTCTCGCTTCCCCTGTGAGTCTCCTCCCTCCCCAGCTCATTCATCTTTATTCAGTTTGGGGGCCACATAGGGAGGGAGCAGCAAAGACTGGATTCAAATTCAGATGTCCGGACATGCAAGGCAGGCCCCTCCCAAGCCTGCAGTGCGTGTTCACGGAGCAGCTGCCCTGCCCCGTGCCGCAGTTGCCTGGGAACCCCTGGGGCAGGGACCTACCTGCCAGACAGGAAGTATTCGATAACTGCTATTGGAAGAGGCGGAGGCCACCCAGGCAGAGGGTGTGCAATACTTTCCAACTCTTCACACGTGGTCGAGTCCCTGCTGTGGGCCCGGCCCGCCATCATTGCTTGGCCCATCAGCCAGGGAGCTGCGAGGAGGGGGCAGGGGAAGAGATGGCGTTAGGAGATGGACGTGTGCACCCCAGCATGTGGTACGGCACAGTCGCATCACAGTGACTGATGCCAGGGGCCGTGCTCAGAGCTTTCTGACTCCTCACATCACCTTTTCCAGAACCAAAGGTTCTTCTCCGGTCCCATTTTGTAGGCGGGGAAACTGAGGTTTCAAGAGATGGAGTAACTTGCCCAAAGTCACACAGCAACTAACTGGAGAAGTTGGATTCAAATCAGCTTGAAGGTTGAGGCCCCAACCTCCCCACCACACGGCCTCTGCTCCATCAGCTGTGGGTGATGCTACCCATTTGTCAGATGAGAGAACTGAGGCCAGAGGAGGGAAAGACCTGCAACACAGAGACCTTAGTGGGAGACCTGGACCCAAACTCCAGACTAGAGCCTGGGCTGTTGGACCTCGTGGTCCCTGCCAGAAGGGAAGACAGATCTGGATGTTTGAGCCCTGGAGTGGCTGTTATCAGTACCCATGGTGCCCGGCCCGGCCAGCAGAGGTCAGCCTTTCAGCGTGAGCCACAGCAAGGCAGGCCCAGAGGGTCACCCCTGGAGACCAGGCAGTGTGCAGGCCCCAGCATGGAGATAAACTAGTCCCCGGCTGGGTCGTGCTCCGAGGATACCAGGATACAGCCTGCAAGAGAGTCTACCCCAACCCCTCCCCAGCCAGTGCCCACACCCCACAGTGCGCACCTGCACTTCAGCCAGCAGGTTCAGGGGTAGCCTGAGCCAGGAAAGAGTCTCTGCCCTCTGACCTTAGTTGATTGGGCCAGGACTGGACACCTGACCCCGGCTGGGCCAATCGACTTCTTTCTCTCCTGACTTTACAGGAAGTGCATCTCCTTCCCTGCAGCTGTGGGCCTGGGCGGCCCGAGGCCAGGCTGCGGGGCAGAGTCCAGGCAGGCAGAAGGCCTGTGGTGGCCGTGAGAAGACCCCTTAGCCCTCTAACTGTGGGAAGCAGCACTGACCCACGGCTTCAGCGGCAGTGCTCTGGGCCTTAGAGGGTCAATAAGTCCACCTGCCTCGTTCTACCTGTGAGGAAACTGAGGCTCAGAGAGGTAGTGAGGTGGCCCACCCTGGACCTGCACAGACGGCTCTTCACCTGCAGTTTGAAAGGCAGCAGCACTAAGACTGAGAAAGACACACCTTTTCCCGACCGAGCGGCATTCACAGGCTCCGCTCCCTGGCTGGTGACTGGGCATGGCCAGTTGTTTATTCCCAAGACAGGGACACCTTCTGACAGGCACCTGGGCTAGACTGCTCCCCCTGGGCCTTGCCAAACTTCCTTAAAACTGCTCTACAATTCAGAATGCTTCTGCTCAGCCTGCCTTCTCCCCCTCCTCCTCCCCTTCACCTGGTTCAGATCAGCATCTAGGTCTGAGGCCCCCGCAGCCTCCCCAGCCTCGACCCCATTTCCCTTCACAAACATGCTCTCCACTAAACCTCCTGCACATCTAATCCTGTCTGGGTGTCTGCTTCTCAGGGAACTGGGATGGATTCCAGGCCTTCCCCTGCAGGCCCATCCTGGCTACCGGACCTCCCTGTGTCTTCCTGAAGTTATAGGACACCCATGGGACACACACCAGCTGGGACAGCGGGAGCCGGTCCTCGTCATGCTCAGGACCTGTTACTCCCTAACCCGCAGACTCAGGGAATGCACTCCTCCTGGGACCCTGGAGCCCCTGCAGCCATTCCCATCTCAGGCAACCCCAGTTCTAGGCCTCTTCCTTCCTGCAGAGGGGAATGTGTGGGTGTGAGGTAGGCTGGCAGCAAAGCAGAAAGAGACAGTTATATATTCATTTATGTCTTGTTATCCAGGAATTCATCAAGCACCTACTATGTGCAAGGCAGGGTGACATCAGAGTGCTCTAGGAACTGCACAAGGTTTGGAGATGCTTGGAAAGAAGACCTGGCTTAATCAGGGGGTGAGAGTTAGTAGTATGCCCCACTCAGAGCTGTGTGACTTTGAGCAAGTTACTTAGCCTCTCTGATTCCATTTCCTCATTTATAAATGGATTGTGTGTTAATTTCAAGTTGCAGAGAACAACAACGTGGCGATCACAGATTTCTACAAATAGCCAGAGGTACTATTGTTAGGGCTGCATTATGACTTCTGTCCTTGAAGGAAAGAGCCAGTAGTACCATGGTCTGATCCTTCATTCGGAGCACCCAGAGACCAGCCACTTGCATGCTGAAGGTCTGGCCCACAACTCATGCCTTTCTTCTCTATCAACAGACCTCCTTCCATGGAAGCAGCTTCTACTGGCTAAAGACGAGGGCTCAGAGGAGGTGGAGGGGAGGAGCAGGCCCTCCAGAGGATGGCCTGGACACCAATGGGAGGACTGAGGTGTGAAGCAGACATAGACCCAGTCCTCAGGGCAGAGCTACGGAACTGGACATCTTTGACCCGAGTTCCCTGGTTAAACTTGGTAAACTCCCTCCACTCCAGGAGACAGATGTAGATAAAGATACCCGCAGAGTCTAAGGGAGGAGAGCTCAGACCCAAATGGAAAAATCAAGGAGGAGGTGGCATTTAGTCAAGTCTTAAAAGATTCTGGGGGGACTAGAGGAGGCAGGAAACTGAGAAAAAGAGCCAGTGTGAGCAGAGGCTAGGAGATGGAAAAGGATGAGAGAGTGGCCCCCTGGAGTGGGACAAAAAAAGGAGAGAAAAGTTAAAAATCGTGCTATAGGAGTGATTAAGCAGGAGTCAGCTTCTGGAGGACCCTAAATGCCGTGGCCAGGCATCTGGTATTTACCCTGTTCGGCAGAGAGACAACAAGGATGGTATTTTGAGCAAAGGAATAATGCTCCCACATGTATTGGCGAGATGGGTGGCCCAGGGAATTTTGCAACCCTGGGTATCCCAGGCAGACCCCAGAAAGGTTTGTCAGGCCTTGCCTTTATTTTCTATGGCCCCATCTCTCTGACTGTGTTGTGTGTGTGTTTAAGATTTTTTTTTAAAGACAGATAAAGGGCTAGAGAGGGAGAGAGAAACACTGATGTAAGAGCAAAACATTGATTGGCTGCCTCCCACATGCCCCCTGCTGGGGATCGAGCCCCCAACCTGGTAATGGATCCTGATTGGGAATCCAACTGGCAACCTTTCAGTACATGGGACAACACCCAATCAACTGAGCCACCCTGGCCAGGGCGCTGTCTGTGTTTTAATCAGGGGGTGAGAGTTAGGAAAACTATGCATTCTATATGTCATGAGTCTATCACGCATTTCCTATGTAACCCCTCGAAAGACACAGGCACGCTCACACATGCATACTTACACATACCCATTCCCAGATTGCATGGCCAACATTAGCCACCAGAGGGAGCCTCCAACACCCCAGCAAAGCGAGAGTCTGACACTGGGCTGAGAACCAGCCCTACGCAGAAGGGGCTTTAGAGATCAACAAGTCCAACCTGCCTCATTGTACACGAGGGGCAGCCAATGCGCAGAGATCAGGGTGACATGGTCAAGGCAAGGGGGTGGCCACCTCAGCAGCTGGACCTGAGCAAATGGCTCTTAAACTGCCATTTGAGAGTCAACAGAATTAAGACTGAGACACCCCCACATGCCAGCACAGACGGCATTCACATCCCAATTCTCCAGAGAGGTTTCCCTCCTCAGCCACCACAGTGCCCGCCTTTCCACCAGCAGAGGGTCCCCCTTTTACATTTACATACACCGTGGGCAGCGACCTCTGTGTCAATGTCCGAGCCCCTGTCCCGCAGGGTGACAGACTGTGTCTTCGGGCCCTGAGTGGGGTGTCCACACTCTCAGAGGATCCCACTGCCCGCTGGGAGTGGGGCACGCCTTCCTCCTTTCCCCGCAGCACTGCCCTTGCTCCTCCCCATTCCTGGAACACCCCTTGTCTGACGGCGAGGTCCTGAGAGGGAGGTCCCTTCATCCTTCACCCTCCTGTGTAACTTTCTCTGGACACTTTCCAGTGTTTCCCTCCTCCCTGTTCTCCACCGCTCTCTGGGTCCACCCCTCCCAGCCTCCAACTTACCACAATTCAGATGAGTATCTGTTCCGAGGTCCTCCGCCCTGGTTTCCAGGAGCCCCTCACGGGTGAAGGACTGTGAGCTGGTGCCTGGCTCACTGGGTGCTGCTGTTTGATGGAAGGAGATGATGCAATCCCTCCCACAGAGTCAGGGCTGAAATCGGGAGACCTGCGTTCTAGTCCCAGCTCTGCTACAAACTGCTGTAGGTCAGTCCCTCCTCGTCTCCAAGGTCTCCCTGTGTTCTTTCTGGCCCTGGAGAGGAATGGAGGTTTAGCTTGCCATGGCCCTTCAGAGAAAAGCCAAGTCCTACTTGTAGACAATTCCCAAGGCCAAGAGAGTGCCCTTCCACCAGGGCTGGACGGCCACCTCCCATTCCTTGCACTACCTCCTGTAACCAGCAGGGGGCAGGAGCTCTTCAGTGTGTGGAAGGGAAAGAATCACCCAGAAGTGTTTGCGATGAGGCTGCTATTGCAGACAGTGCTCTCGAACTCGGAGCCATAATTCCAAGAATTATTCATTTGAATTTCCTGATGGTTACGAAGCCTTTGAGATTCTACAGAATCCATCTTAACGGTGGGCCTTGAATGGTAACTGGCAGCAGTGGAGATGTTGGAGAACCTTCAGGAGCCCTTCAACGTTGCCTGTCAGGGCCTCTGCCCCAGGCTGGTTTGGCCTCTGAGGTCCCAAACCCCCCTCTGCCCAAGCCCCACCTCTTCCTAGGCCTTGTCAGGTTCCTCCCTCTTGACCGAAGCACTGATACCTGGTCACATGCGTTCCTTTTAAAAATAAACACGGGGCAAGCTGCTGCCTGAGTATACGCTCTGGATGATGACTGGAAATGGGCCCAAGGCTTTCAGTCTTTGTCTGCAAGGGGTTGGGTTGAAGGGGTGGGAGAGGAGGGTGGGGCCTCCGGAGGCCTGCATTTAAGAGGCCTCCGGGAGAAGAGGTGGAGGAGGAGCTGAGCCTGGTCTCTACCTCATTGCAGAGAGCTGAGCCTTCAGGAAGCAGGGGCTCACAGGTATGAGGAGCCCCAAATTCCCCCTCCTCCTGCTCCTCTTCTTCTCCTCCTCCTCCTCAAGCACACAGGTGCCTTACAGGAGGGTGGGACACAACTCTGGGAGACAGAAGGTAGAAGGCGTGATCCCCACCCCTGTCATCCGACGAGTTGCTTCCCTTACCTGGGCCTCAGCTGTCCCATTGGTAAAATGGGGACAAGAACAGCCGCTCCACCAGGCACATCAGAGCTCCCGTGATCTTCCAAGGTCCTGAGCATTCGCAGATGCTGTTCCCCTGCCTGGATGGCCCTCTTCCCAGACTCCCGGTGGCAAACACCTGCTGCCCTAACTCAGCCAAGTGGTCCCCCAGCATCACTCTGTTGTTGATGTGTTTAATTTGGGGTTGAGAGTAAAGTACACCCTCAGATGCAGCCATAGAACTCCCCTGAACAGGGGGGTCCATTTCAGTGTTACCTGCGATAAAATAAAGTTAGGATTTAAATATACACAATTAGGAAAAATACTAATAATAATGATGGTGACAATGTCTGACACTCACCAAGTACTTCCCATGCAGATGATTCACAATTAACCCTCACAAGGAACTTACAGGGAAGCAATTACTATTCCATTTGACAGATGAAGAAACTGAGGCACGGAGAGGTTAAGTGGTAGAGATAGGACATGATTCATTCATTTCAGGGCATATTACATGGCTTCTTACAATAATGATGATGTGCTGAAATTCAACACCGTGAGGAAATATGCATGATATAATGTTTAGGGATATGCATATGTATGTATGCATACAATAGATATATACAAATAAAATATTTTTTTAAAGACAGTTAAATAAAAACACAACAAAATGATCACAGTGGTTTACTCTGTGTAATCGGTTATTTCTATTTTCTTTTATTTTCCACATTTTTTATAATAATCAGACACCCTTTTAAATTGGGCATCAAATGTTGTCTGCAAGCAATTTAAAAGGAGCAAATCTGACGCAAGTTAGGTCTGAAGAGAAGGCGAGGGGTGAAGAAATCTTGATCCTGAAGGTGCTTTCCCACGCTTCCCTCTGACTTGGCTTCCCAGGCTGAGAAGTTGTTTTATCCTAACAAGATTCATTCATTCATTCATTCATTCATTCCCTCCCTCGCTCATCAGATGCCAGGCATGTGGAGGGAGATCCAGAGATAATCAGACTTAACCTGTCCTTCACTGGACTGAGTCTGAGGGGGTCACAGAGTGGCAGGAGAGGGGTCAGGGCACAAAGGACCCCGGGGAAGCGGGGGAAGATCTGTGATCTGTCCAAGGCCGTGCAGCCCTCACGGCCACCCTGTTCGTAGCCGTACCCCCAGCATCCAGCAGCCTGAGATGAATGAATAAATAAAGGAACAAATAAAGAAATAAGACAAATGACCAACTGGGAGGATATACCTGAACGTTTATCACAGAGAAGGAATTGATGCCTCTAATTTGTAAAGAGTATCTAAACCAGGGGAAGAGAAAAAACCAACACACTCCTAGAAAAATGAGCTGAAAATCTTACCAGACAATTCACAGAAAAAGAAATGCAAAAAAGACCTTCACCATTTGAAAGATGATCAACGTTGCTCCAATAAAAGAAATGCAAATGGAAACTACCCAGAGATATCAGCTCCCACCTATCAGATTGGCACAAGTCCAAACGTTTGGCAGCACCGTCGGCTGGGGAGGGAGTGCGGAAACCAGCGCTCCTCTATGTAGCTGATGGGGATGCAGCCTGGCACAATCCCTCTGCAGAGAGTTTTGGCAAAAGCTAGCAAAACTGTGAGTATATTCAACCTGTGACTCGGGAATCCCATTGCTGGGAGTCTACTCCAGCAGATACACCAAAAGATGGGAGCAGAAGGACTTTCATTGCACCTCAACGTGAAATAGCAAGAGACAGAAAACAAGGAAATGTCCATCCGCAGGGAACTGGCTGGCAGCACCGTGGAGGGCTCCAGCTGTGGAGGAGGCCAGGGAAATCTTGATAGACAGGCTCCAGGCAGGACCACAAGGTGAAGTGAA
>PVJN01015875.1:0-43498 GCA_004026805.1 Lasiurus borealis
CCCCCCCGTTGGCTTGGTCACTCCCAACTGACCCCCCTGCTGGCCTGGTCACCCCTCATGACCTCCCTACCAGCCTGGTCGCCCCACACAGCCTGCTTGTTCAGGTATTTGGTCATCCCTCACTAACCCCCGTGCTGGTCTGATCATTCCATGGAGCCTGCTTGTTCAGTCATTTGGTAGTCCCTCACTAACACCACTGCAGGCCTGGTTGTAGGCAACCATCTTGTGACAGCATGATGGTCAATTTTCATATTACATCTTTTTTATCTTTTTTTTTATTATTGTGTTACATATATACATATCTCCCCATTGCCCCCCCTCCCTCCCAGGCATACCCCAACCCCCCAGTGTCTATGTTCATTGGTTATGCTTATATGCATAGATATTACGTCTTTATTATATGGGATTGTATTATTTTCTGTACAAACAACTGTACACCTACTTTTGCCCCACCCTGTATACAGTAACCAACAATTTAACATAAAAAAAACATAATTTATACTTTCATTTTGGCATATCACATGATAGGGTACAAAATTCACTAGAGACCAGGCAGAGGACATGGTAACTGGCCAGTCCTCAGGCTCCTAATTGGTAAGGGGAGAAAGATCAGCCCAAAGGTCCCTCCTGGTTTTTTTAATTATTTGATTCTAAAATTCTAAACATGTTAGTTTTTTATCTGTTGTTTAATTCAGGGCTGGCTTGAAAAATAAGAATGTTCACAATATAGTGTTCTATTGACTTTAGCTAATAAAAACAAATGCATGGTAAGGAAACAAAGACATTTAATTTAATAAATATTTATTCAGCATCTGTTGTTCTAAGTATTGTGTGTGACCAACACACAAAATGTCTACCCTCTGGAGCTTATATTCTAAAGAGAAGGATGGGCATAGACAATAAAAAAAAAATAGGTAAGTAAGATACTTGTAAAATATTTTGCAAAACATTTCTCCAGAAAATTGTGCTGTATATATCCCATGTGGCATCATTGTGCATACCATAATATCAAGGTAGTAAGTGTTATGTTGAAAATATATTAGGGTTAGCAGGACAGGTTAAGTTTGGAAGGGAAATTGGTAATTTTAATAGAATGTTCGAGGAAGGCCTCTGTAAAAAGGCACAATTGAGTAAAGACCTAAGAGAAGTTAAAAAGCAGCTCTGAGGATACTGGGAGGTATTCCCATCACTATGGGAAAACTTTGTAGCATTTGAGCACAGGAGTGACATGCTTGACCGATGTTTTAACCTGGTTTCTGTGTTCAGGGTAGACTATAATGGAGCAAAGTGGATGCAGGGAAACCAATTAGGAAGCTATTGTAATAATCCAGGCAAGATGGTAACAGGGGAGATGGTGAGAAGTGATTGCATTGGATATATTGTGAAGGAAGAGTTTACAAGGTTGGCTAAATACTTGGCTGTTTGGCGGAAGAGAAAAAGAGGAATGAAGGCTGACTTCATAGTTTTGACCTGAGATGGTAAAGACCGGAAAGAAGGCAGGCTTGGGAACAAGGAAGAAGACTGGAATCAGGTTTGGGTGAGTTTAAAAACCTACTAGATATCTGAGTAGATATCTCAAGTCTAGAATGAGAGGTGAGGTTCTAGGCTGGAGTGATAAATTTGAGAATTATTTATCAGCATATAAATAGTTTAAATGATATTAAAGCCATGAGATTGGAGGGATCACTAAGAGAAATATGCAGTATCCAGCTAAGGAAGTAAGGAGTAGCCTGTGAAGCAGGAGAAAAACCAGGAGAATGTGGGGGAAGCCAAGAATATAAAGCATTTCAAAAAGGAGGGATGTTTTTCTCAAATATCAGTTATTGGTGGTTGGATCTATACTTGCAGATTTTCGAGGATGATTAGATTGAAGGCTATTTATAATCACACATAGTAAGAAGAAGCTATTTTAGTAGATATATGCTGTGTTATTATATTCCAAAAGAAATCACTTTGGGAACGTCCAGTTTTTTAATTTTATTTATTTTTACTGAATTTATTGGAGTGACCTAAAATTACAAAAGTTTCAGATATACAATTCTATAATACATCAACTATATATTGTATTGTGGGACCCCTTGGCACAGTGTCCTTGCTCACATAAATTGGGTGCTCCAGGAAAGTCCCTTGTGTGAGTTATGTGGGCTCTCCTATTGTAATTGAATCTTGATTGCTATTGACCCCATTCATGCATGGGGAGGACCCTCAGGCTCATTGAGTGCGAGGGTCAATCCCTACCATGATGTACAAGCTGCACTGCGGGTTCTGACCACAAAAAAAGCAGAATTCACCTCAGCAGGGTCTGATACCTGCCAAGATCTCCCTTTGGATACGCTGCTTGTGAAGCTACCTCGACCCTTCTCTGGTGTTCTCTGAAGCTGGCCACGGGATGTATGGGGGGGCCTTTGAGAGTTGAGAAGAGAGGGCTAGTGGATCTCCCATGAAAGAGAGGTGCAGGTCGGGTTTGAGGGGAGGTGGGAGAGTATCCCTTGCACCAGAGCCACTCAACTCAGTTACTGACACCCCTTAGCCTGCCCAGACCTCTACAACCCAGCCCAGGCAGCGACTCCTTAGCAGGGCACAAGCTCCCAGGGTGATGCAACAGGGATCCAGAGTGTGGCACCATTGCATTCCCCAGGCTGATGTATACGGAGGGGAGTGCTCCACCCCGGGGTTTGGGGAGAGGGACTCAGTACAGAGATCCTGGCAGCCACCCCTTCAGCTCTCTCACAAAGCCATAATGCCCAGTCTCTTCTCACGTGATTATAGTCCAATCTGCCCTCCCTCTGCTGGAGCCCAAGGCGAGCGGCTGTGAATGAGATTTTGTGCATTGGCCCTTTAAGAGAGTGCCTGTGTCCCTAGCAGTCTCTCCTGGCCCCCTGACAGACAGAATCCCCACTGATTTTCACAGCCATGTCTTCCTAACTCTGGTGCTCTGGTCTGGGAAGCCTGGCTTGGGGTTGAGATCCCGCACTTCTCAGGAGGAACCTTTTCAGCTGAAATATCCCTCTAAAATCTGAGCTGCCACGTGGTGGAGTGGCGCTAGCCCTTTCCCCAGTTCCATCCTTCTTCTGCAAATCCTTGGTTATAAGATGTCTCTTAAACTAGCTTTCAGTTGGTTATTCAGGTTGATTGCTCTACATTTTAGTTGTAATTCCAGTCTGGTCCTGGGAGGAGGTGAGTGTAACGTCCACCTACACTGCTGCTCTCTTGGATCCAAGCATTTCTTATTTTCCACAATTTTCCCCACCTCCGTCATCACAATTGTTTCTAATTGCTCTTATGGTTGTTTCTCATTTCATAGAGATTTTATCAAGACCACTAACTATGATGACAAATGGAAAGTATTCTAGTTCTCAGTCATGTGTGCTAATGAAGGAGCAGACTGATTATGAATAATTTACTAAACTAGACACTAAAATTTACTTCTATTTATTTTTAAATATTTAATTTACATTGGATTATAGACATGTCATATTCTGGGAACTCATGTCACATTATAAAACGAAGCTGGTCATTATAAGAACATGTTGACTACATTTAAACCACCTCCTATTCCCCAGTCCTGCCTAAGACATCTGGTCTTCTTACTCCCTTAAGAGATAAAGAATTTTATTTAAATCACCTTTCCTGATAACTGATCTGATAGGAGGAGAGAAGAAATAGATATAACTCATTGAGAGCTGTGGGATATAGACATTCAGTCTCCATTTCTTTTTTACTGAACTTCAGGCTACCAGTCTAATAAGGCAACAAAGAAAAGTAAACAGAAATGGGTAGCAAAATAAATAGCAGTCTTTATCTTACTGGAAATAACCATAAATTTAAAAATGCAATCTTGGCCATATCATAAAAGGATTTTCTTAGTCTCTTTGCATAGCTGTATTTTATTTCATTCTGAACTCATCTGGGCTGTTTTAGAGATTGTACTGCACCCCAAACTACCCTAAATTTTTTTTTGCAAAACATTTCTCCAGAAAATTGTGCTGTATATATCCCATGCGGCATCAGTGTGCATACCAAAACTATAGACTCTATGTACAGTGAAGAACAAGATAGCATAATTCCAAGAAGCTGTGTTTTCACAGATGTACCTTAAAGATAAACTGAGACAGAACACTGAATATAAGTGTTGAGACTCATCTTGGTAGATATGGGTAGCATGTAAGTTGCCTGGCTTTACTGACTAATCTTGCACATGAAGTCGCATATCCTGCAAACCCATGTATACCTGTCTCCAATGCCTTGATCTGTTTTATAGCCTTTTGGCTCTATCTCATGAAGCTATAAAAAGGAAAATGTTTCCTTTCCATTACAACAGCAACAAAAATTTCAAGAATGAAGCCACAAAAATACCATACTACATCACAGGTCATTTCTTAGTACTAACTCTGAAAGTAGTTAGCATCAGACCATCACATCAAATCAAAGACCATAGAGTTTCTGAAACCAATCTTTCTTTAAACCTAACACTTAAATGTGGTTATTATCACAAAAATATTAAAGTAAAAAAAGGGTAAACACACTTTATTAATGCCAATTTGTTTTTTAACTGATATAATTGTTCAGTTACATTTATATTCTATGCTTGTATAAAAACCACTCTTTTCTACTAGTCTATAAATCCTAAAGATTACAAATCAATGTATCTTTAAATCATTTTTTATATATTCTAGCTCAGGACCAAAATGGAAGTGATTTAGTCATTCTTTGACAGTTACCAGAAATACTCTGTTTACTTAAACTGCCACCCGGTAGAGGTCCACTGTAATCATATTTTGAGGGTACAAGAAAATAAATGATGGACTATGGCCACTATTCACTTAAGGATATCTGGCTCCACTTCATAGATAAGATTTCAAATTTTGTTGTTATTTTGTAATATATAAAGAGTTGTGTGATAATTCAAATACCAGCAGCTTTCACTACCTCTTCTATCATCTAATTTTCCCTCTCTACTCATCCCCACTTAAGAAACATACACATGCTGCCCTGGCTGGTATGGCTCAGTTGGTTGGAATGTTGTCCTGTGCACTGAAAGGTTGAGGGTTGGATTTCCAGTAAAGGCACATACTCAAATTGTGGGTTCAATCCCTGGTCAGGTAGTGCAAATGAGAAGTAAATGATCGATGTTTCCCTTGCACATTAATGTTTCTCTCTCTCCCTTCCACTATAAAATCAATAAAAATATATCCTTGGATGAGGAACTAAAAAAAAAAAATAGACACTCCTATCTGATGTTGCCACATTCTATATTCTCACAAGGTTATGCCAATTAAAGAGTTCAGACTCAGACCTGCCAGACAATTGATTTCCAAACAGGTGGAACTTTTAATGGTCCCACTGGTTCTTCACACAAGAACTCCAAAGAAAGTTCCTAGAAAGGTTGGTCAATGGCCAAGGGAAGGAGCCTGTCAGCATTTGTAATTTTTTTTTATTGAAATAATTCAAAATTTCCTAACATTGGTTCCATCACCCCATTTTTATTTTCAGGTACAGAGCTGTTGCTTCCTGGAGTCGTGTTCAGGGAATTGGAATTCCTTTGGTCACTGCCATTGAGATTGTCTCCATCTGGATCCTTTCTTTTATCCTGGCCATCCCTGAAGCAATTGGCTTCGTCATGGTGCCCTTTGAATACAAGGGTGAACAGCATAAAACCTGTATGCTCAATGCCACATCACAGTTCATGGAGGTACAAATAGTTTAAAGGGAATGAACTGGGGAGAGGAGGCGGTCTTCACTTTCACTTTACCATCACCACGACTTGTTGATACCACAGTGCCCAGTGTGGTTTACTCTAATGGTTCAGTCAAATATTCTTTAATTGCATAAAAAGTAGATGTTAAACCAAAGCTTAGTTTCTTGAATAGAACAATTATTTTGTTTTTACTTTTATAGCACAATTGTAGATATAACTTTTGTTCTGTACCAAAAACTCAGAATTTCTCAAATGCATTTATTAGGGGAGAGAGCATATGCATAAAGTGCTGCTTGTTTTTATATTAAGGAATGCAGCACAACTTCCATCTGACAGACATGCTAATACTTATTTTTGGTTACTCAGGGAAATACATGTTGCTCAGACATTTTTTAAAGATAGATTTACTAACTCAAAGTAGGTAGGAAGTTATACTTACATGTACAAATAATATAAGTTTGCAGAACTTTTAAAAAAGTGTTCCGTTTAACGAATTCAGTTGTTGTTGTTTAGTATACCTGGTCACATTAATATTTCTCTGAAAAGCCCAATCACGTGGTTGCATCAGGAAACATACTTACAATACATATTACCTTTGCAAAACTAGTCAAAGGTGGGCTGAGAAGAAAAACAAAAGGATAACTATTTCACTGAAATCAGCATAATTTAGTGCTTTGATGTAAGGTTCATGCAGCTCAGATTCCATATTTAATCACTTTCAGACATCTCAAGGTATGTTTTCCTAACTTGGAAAATTCACAAAATTAGTGGTTTTACAGTTGACCAGTTTTCCTGCTTGGACATTCTTGTTTTAAAATTAAAAGTATTCATGAAAGTTGCCAAACTGGCAACCTTAAAATTAAAGTCTGTTTATCTACTGACTTTTTTATTAAGTCAAATCTCCACAGTGGAAAACAAAGCAGTCTGTAGGAGGTTATCAGAATTTGGGCAGTGTAAATGGACCATCTAAATTTTTCTGAATAAAATGATAGAGAGAAGAGGCTCAACATAAGGTACTTACTAATCACTAGAACTGGACAAAATGAAAAGGGATCTTTGTAATGACTGAGTCTCCTTTATAAAATGGTCAAGCAAGGTTTTTCCTTCAGGCAGGAAAAACTTAGAGGGATGCAGTGAAGGTTATGAGCATGAACTGATATGTTTTTTTAAATTTTAGATTCTCTTTCTCCTCCTGTTTTTTGTTTGGTTTTATTTTCTCTTGAATTTTATTCGTATTCTTTGTTCTACACTTTCCTCCTACACTTTGCTCTAACAGACTGGAGGGAGGCTCCCCCATGCCCTTGCTATGATATCAATTCAAAAGGAATTTGTGACCCCTTTCTCTAAAGGCCTCTGCCATGGAGGAGGCAGGATACTCTGTCCAAGCCCCTGGGGTAGGGGGGTCATCTTTCAGGCTGCATTTGAGCATTCACACCAGCCAGCAATGCATCTGGAAGAAGGAGATACAAATTGAAGAGGGAACTTAAAGGAGTGTTTGTATTGTACTTAAAGGAAAGTCCTGATTTTTTCTGTTTGCTTTTTAAGCTCACTACAGAAATCTTTCTATAGTGTTATGTGGATAGGGAAAGATATGCATAAAATGGGAGTTTGCCTTAACCTGAAGTTAAAATCCAGAGATCTATTCACTTGAATGAGAAAGAAATGACATGTTTATTTTCACTAATAGCTAAAATTTATCACTTCTTTCTATTATAAATATAGGCAACAAACTACAATAGTATTGAACAGTACAACATTTTTTCACTAATAGAAATAATACATTTTCATACCATATAACATTTGTATAATCTTGCGATATCATTTATAGTCCTCATTGCTTCAACATTCTGATAGTTATTAGAACCGCCATTAGATTTGTCATTTAATTTGTTAATAAACACCTATATTAGTATATCAAATTCTTATTTTTAATATTTTGATACTGTTTCTGTGTAACTAGTTTCCATTATAATCATACATATTTTATCTTATGCATGTGACGATATTATTCCCAGAAAGGATTACAGTCTTCCCCAGACTTCCAAGAAGGTCTATGGCATAAAAATAGTTAGGAACCTCTGCCCAGAACGTTTTTTCCTCAGGAACCATTTATAGATTATTTTAATAAACATGCTATAAATGTATCCCACTGTGACTCTTTCTATATTCAGAATTGACTAGTTTTTCACAGAGCAACATGATTAGTTTTTACTGTGGGAACTGAGATCATATAGGAGGCTGTATTATCCATAGTAAATAAATAATCTGAGGAAACAGAATAAGGAAAAGAAAAGCATTTCTTCCCAAGTTGATAATTAATTTAGTAGGAAGAAGAATGTAGATATAATTTTTCAATTTCCATTTTTATAGGGTATTAAATTTTCTTCTTTAAAAAGGCATAAAAGTGAATAATCCTGGTATTTACAACTCCTGACCACAGGAAGATCATGCTAAATATGCCTTCAGATAAGGTATTCTGTCTTGATAGTTTCCAGGTGGTAAGTATTAAAAACAGTGAGAAGGGTCCTGATTATTTATGGCTCAAACTGGCTAGCTAAGAGGTCACATAGCAAGCATACCAGGCAAAGGGTTAACTCCTGCTAACCAAAGCTACACAGATAAGACATTCATAATCTTCCCTGTTTTCAAACAAGATATTCACATTAAGTACGCTTTTACCATAATAGTCAAAAGTAAACCAGACATTAGCAACAATTTGAGGCTCACTAATAAAGATAAATATATATTCTGTATGTCTCAGAATCATTTCATTTTGGAAAGTAATTCTTTTTATTGATTAGGGCTCTTCCATTGTACAATTAAAACCAACTTCAGTTTATAAAAAGTATCTTCTTTAATGTAGTTTGTTCATGTGCTATTTTATAAAGCCAGGATAATCTCCAGAGTTGCCAATTCAATTGGGTTTTGAGCACCATCCCCAAGCTCATTGCCACAAGAGAACATGAATATACAAGTGTATCTGCAAACATGAAGATTTTTAAGGACCCAGAAGCACTACACAGTTATTTCACGTTATAAAGCGCCCTCCCTCTCTCTCCCTTCTCTTCATTTACAGTTCTACCAAGATGTGAAGGACTGGTGGCTGTTTGGCTTCTACTTCTGCATGCCCTTGGTGTGCACCGCAATCTTCTATACCCTCATGACTTGTGAGATGTTAAACAGAAGGAATGGAAGCTTGAGAATTGCCCTCAGTGAACATCTTAAACAGGTAAATGTAATACAATTATGAAAATCTGGCCAAGACTGTATTGTCCTTGACAACAAAAGGCCTACGAATGCAGTGTTTCAAGATTTAGCCTGCTTTCCTGAAAATAAAAATACTTATTTCCAGGAAATACTTATTTGTTTGTAATTTCTTATTTTCTTTATAGTTATAGTATTAGGGAGCTTACCTGGTTCCTGGGCCCAAATAGAGGAGCTATTTCTTGGTTTTGCCAAGAATGTATTGACTATGTGTGTTTGGGTGTGTATCCATTGAATTTGGCTTGGAATTGTGCCAAGACAAAAAAAAAGGTGCATATAATTTTCTCCCCTGGCAGGCTTTGCAGTATTGTTGTGGAAATAAAATACAAACCTAGAAAATAGAATTACAAGGTATGGCAAAAGTGGCCTATGCTATAGAAATCCAGGGGAGAGTAAGTTATGGAAAAACTGTTTGTGAATGAGAGGGGTTGAATTGTTCATGGAAGATAAATGGGTTTGATGGGAAAGAAGAGGCCAGCAGGTATTTCAGGTGGGAAGATAGGGGTCTAGTTATAACATGACACAGAAACCACCCATTTGGGGAGTAAGAAAGGACTTGAACCTCATTATAGCAACATCAACAATATCAAAGATAAGATTCTTGACAAGAAATGTGATCCTACATATTTGAAGAGGTCAAATTTTGGAGCGACCACAGTTCTAGAATGAATTTGAATATGTCAATAGGAGGCTGCTGTTAGTCGCTCCAGGGCAACAAGTACAACAGAGCTTGAAATAGGTCTTATACTTGCTGGCTCTGTGGCATTGGGGAAATTGCTTAATCTCTCTGAGCTTCTAGTTCCTCTTAAAAATATATAATAATACATCAAGGTTACCTAATGCATCAAAGTTACCTAATAGAATCCAATTCATAGTAAGTTCATAGATATTTATTGGAAGAGTAAAACTAGGACTATAAGTAAGTTCTGAGTCTCAGCAGAGAAGGACACCCCACCACAGCAAAATTTAATGTGTGTTTCAGATGGAGCCTGTAAATCCACCCTATATAATTACACACACAAGCATCATTCTTCAGTAGCAGCTCTTTTCAACTACTTTACTAATTTTTCTGAGCTTTAGTTTCTTGTCTGTAAATTGGGCATAACAGCATGTAAATTAATGTTATTATAGGAATCAAAGGAAATAATATTCACACACATACTTTGTAAAAATCTAACATGCCATACAAATTGTAGCTTTACCTCTTATTGAAATGTAATAGGAAAATTATATTGAGGAACTTTAATATGATTGTTCAAGCATGAAAATTTCAAGTACTCCTGATGTGAAACATATTAAGCAATTATTACTTCTGACTCCTGCAATGGAAATAACTAATTAGAATAGATTTGTGAAAAACAGTGTTTTAAATGTTAATTTTTTTATCAGCACCATGATTGAAGCTATTTAAGCTATAAATAGTATTTGCTCTGAAAATAACTCAATAGGGACTGGAAATAATAATATGATGATGATGCTTCACATTTACATAGCATTTTTAAAATTTTGTAGAGCATTTCCATGTTATCTTCTTATTTGATTCATCCAAGCATGCTGTGGGATAGGTAAGGCAGGCATTATCCTTTTTATACATGTGATTAAGAGAGTGGCTCAACTAAATGGAAATTAGAATCCAAGACTTGGTCCTCATGCAGTAGACATTCCTTTGTGTCCCACTCAAAGCTATAGCAGGTTCTAAGAGCAGAAGAGCAATCCTGGCTGGAAGGCCTTCAAGTGGGACTATGGGGGAGCTAGCTCAGAATGAAAAGCCCCGCCAGCCTTCAACTGCTAGCCTATTGGGCTCTTGGTCTTGTTTCTTGTATGTTTCTCAAGTCTCTCTTCATTATGCTGACAACAATTTTATCAGTTAGGGATTGTGTTTGGATGCCAGTAGCAAAAACAAAACAAAACAAAATAGCATTGAGTAGACCAAGGAGGGGTTTATCTTTCTCCCACAGAAAAAAAGTTCAAGTTCATAGATATTTATTGGAAGAGTAAAACTATTGATTCAGTGGTAAAGGGACTCATAGGCAAGTGTCTGCTGTTTTGCTGACCTTTCATTATCACAAGACAGCAACTACAGTTCTATCCTTATAGCTGATCTCTAGGCAGAAAGAAGGGGGAAAACATGGATTGCATGAGTATATGAGTATTACTGGTGTATTGCCCACTTTTAAGCAGCTTTACAGAAACCTCACACAAGTTCTACTTAATCTAATTGGTCAGAACTGTCAGGTAGCCATGCAGATGGTTAGG
The DNA here is from genome assembly GCA_004026805.1 of Lasiurus borealis. NCBI lineage: Eukaryota > Metazoa > Chordata > Mammalia > Chiroptera > Vespertilionidae > Lasiurus > Lasiurus borealis. The sequence goes on from PVJN01015875.1 coordinate 11,219, forward strand.
ACAGGCTCCCACGCTGCTATAACAAAACCAAGAATCTGACTGATAGCTGGGAAAATAGGAGGATGAATATTAGGTAAGCAAATAGATTGTAATAGCAATGTATTAATATTACCTTTTAAATGGATTGTCCTCTTTGATGATATGCTCAGGGGAATAACCTCTCCCCTAATATCTTACTTTTTTTATTTTGGGGGCACACTGTCTTTCTATGTACACAAAATGATCCTTTAAAATAATCTCCCATTCCTGCAGATTGGAATCCTTTATTTCTCTCAATCATTGTTCAGTTTCTGTGTTCTCTGAAGTATATCCCAGCTAGCCTACTAGCTCCAAAAAGATTAAAGAACTCTCAGTTCTTTGAATTAAGTAGCAATTTGTGGTAACTGCCCCCAAATCTTTTTAAACAACTCTATTAATCATGTGAGTTTGCTCTAAGCTTTCTATACTTAATGCTATATGCTCTTGGTTGAACCAGCATTACCCTTCCAAACCCCGTTTTCAATCAGTTTTATCTTGACATTAACTGATCCCAGTTACAGACAAGTTACATTTTATGTTCCTAGTTAGCCTTCTAAATGCATGCACTATAATACTCAAGCATAATGCACACAAACGACTGGTTGCTGATAATCTCTAATCTATGATTTTCCTGATCCTGTGCAGACTTGAAAGTATGTAAGCCTTCAACTAAAGTCACTCCAGGGTCAGCATGTCCCAGGTTTTCTCATCATCATTGCTGATAATCCTTTTCCCTCACCCCTATGTTTGCAAACAATATATCTTTGGGAAACATGTCATTAATGAAATATTTTAAAAACAAAAATATCCCAATGCTAGCTTTCTTAAAGATCAAGAAATGGAGAAAACATATTGCTGTGTTGATGATTTTTGTTGTTTTTTAAATATATTTTTACTTATTTCAGAGAGGAAGGGAGGAGAGAGGGATAGAAACATCAGTGATGACAGAGAATCATTGATCATCTGCCTCCTGCACAATCCCTACTGGGAACTGAGTCTGCACCCCAGGCATGTGCCCTGACTGGGAATCAAACCATGACTTCCTGGTTCATAGGCTGACACTCATCCAATGAGCAACACCAGCCAGGCTGCTGTTGCTTTTTCTTTTCTGATTCCTATTCCTATTTTGTTTTCCAAACATCTTTGCAGATTTGTCCATTTTTTAACATGGTGAGTTCATTCACTTTGAATGTTATGTTGTAATTAATGCTAGTTAGTTACCTGTTATTAATGCTTTTAGATAATGCTTTCCCCCATATATTTGCCAATACGTGTTTGTTCAATACGTGTTTGGGGGATGTCGGAGGGGGTACGCGCACGCACGCACACATACATGCTCACAGCGTTGGCTCTACTCTAGCCAGTTCCCACCTCTCCCTGCCATGGAACCTCTGCCCTGATTCTAATAACCTGAAGCCACCACTCTTTCTGGCAGTTGCCCAAAAGAATCAATAGCAAATCCTTAATGAAGTTGGACTCTAAATCTTAAAGAGGTGAAGGTACTGTGAGGCAGACTGTGCTGGCTCCTCTTTGAGCTATTCTTTCTCTGCTCTTAACTACTTCCTTTTTATGTAGTTCTTTTATCTAGCCAAAAAGCAATGAATTTACTGTACTTTTTCTTCTCACATTCCTTTAGCGTCGAGAAGTGGCAAAAACCGTTTTCTGCTTGGTTGTAATTTTTGCTCTTTGCTGGTTCCCTCTTCATTTAAGCCGTATTTTGAAGAAAACCGTGTACAATGAGATGGACAAGAACCGGTGTGAATTACTTAGGTATGATCCTATTAGGAAATTGGAGTTTCTCTGATTTTCATATTTATGATACTTTTACAAAACCATCTAGTCTACATTCTCATTAGCCCTGAAAAATTAAAACTGCAAAGTTGATTATTTCTTCTTTACCTGACATAACTCATAACTGATCCCAAAATTTGTGCAAGCCATGTCTATAATCTTGCTGCTCCCCTCCTGAGGCTGTGCATAATAGTCTGAGCTAACCAAGTGGCAAGTAAATGTTCTGCAGAACTAAGAGTGCCATTTAAACAAGAACTTTTAAAAAATTCTGATTGCTACCTGTGAGAAATGGCTTCTGGGCAAGAAAAATGCTTATTCTAGGGATAAATGCTAGTTTGCAGTTTTGAAAACATTATGTGCTAATTATTCTACTATTTTCTTTTGCTCTAGTTTCTTGCTGCTTATGGATTACATCGGCATTAACTTGGCAACTATGAATTCATGCATAAACCCAATAGCTCTATATTTCGTGAGCAAGAAATTTAAAAATTGTTTTCAGGTAAGACTGTTTTGCGAGTATTTTTAAGGAAAACTAAATAAGTACATTAGGTAGCCAACAGGCACGGCTAATACCAATTATAAATGTTACTTTCATCAGCTATACTTTTCAGTAGGTAAATGAAAATCATATTTTTAACCAGAAAGATGGTTACATTGTCAGCATAAAAAAATCAATATCTATTCAGACAACAACATATTCAGAAGTTAAAATTAAAAATAACTAACTTAATAACGTGTCAATTTAGTACCCTCCTTTAAGAAGAAAGGCTCAAATGTGAGCTGCAGGCCATATAGAATACATAAATCCCATTTCTTCCTTATAGTTTTTTAGATTTTAACAACAGTCTCAGCAAAACATAAACTCTATTGTTAAGAAAGCTCTTTCTAAATGTTACTTAATAGTATAAATAATAATAGCCGCTTCAAGACAAGTAAATACTTATTGCTCAGGAAATCTGAACTAATATACTTGCATTTGAAATCAGTTTCCTTCTGTTCTTCAAATCTTCTTGTAGCTAAACCAACCCATGTCCTCCAGAAGCTCCAAGCACAGTTCCTAGAATGATTTTAGCATAGAATTAATCCAAACTGGATTCTGTTATCTTCCTAATATTCATGGTATTTATATTAGGAAGAGTAGCATAGAGGTCAAGGGTGCAGGCTCAGGAAGCAAACAATCTTGATTTGCATCACAGCTCTGCACTGAATGACATACATTCTTGCTTCCTTCGTTTGCTGGTCTGTAAAATCAGACAATCACAATATCTATCTTATAAGTAAGATTCGGTGGTTAATATATGTTAAGTGTTTAAAATAATAATAAGTACTATTTGGGATAGAGTGGACAGGAAAAAAACACAGTGACTGCCCTCATGGAACTTACAATCTAAAAGGAGAATTATACAAATAGATGAAACTTGGTAGTTTCATACAACTTGGTAGGAAAATAGCAGCTACCACCTAGGGCTGTGAGCATCAGATGAGGAGCACAATGCAGAGAGCCACACCAGTGGTGCACACTGAAGAAATGCTAGGCCACTCCTGGCCCCCCACTCAGGCCCACCCCAAGTCCTAGAGTACTCTTCCTCTGGCAAAAACTGCTTCCCTCTTTGACTTAGCATTTAATAAGAAATAAATGATGTATTTCTCTGTACTAGAATGGACAATTTAGCTTCTACCTAGGGGTTACAGACTCCCTACCCTAGATTGCTGTTAAGGTTCACACTCTGTCCTCAAATGTATGTGGAGATTCACCCCTTGTTGGTAGGAACATAATACATGTCATTTAGCATCTGTTTCTTCTCTCAGTCTTGCCTCTGCTGCTGCTGTTACCAGTCCAAAAGTCTGATGACCTCAGTCCCCATGAATGGAACCAGCATCCAGTGGAAGAACCATGAACAAAACAACCACAACACAGAGAGGAGCAGCCACAAGGATAGTATAAACTAAACATCTTAAGAAACATTCATCAGTATTCCTTCAAATCTTATTGGAGTGGGAAAAAAATCACACAGCAACTATGTCTCCAGAAGTCTCTTCTCCCATGACTCAGACCCACGCCCAGAAAATGCTTTCCAAAACATCAGAGAGTGGACTGGTTCATGCCCACAAATTCAGTGAATCTTACTTCTTTAATTTATCTAATTTACATATTATGTATGTTATATTCAACACTAAAAAATGGTCAGAGTTGGCAGGGGAAAGGGAGACATTTAAATGAAACTAGAAAGATATTTACCACTTTGCATGAAAATCGTTTTCACGAACATGACTAGCTTTCACGGCTGTTCTGTCAAATGTTTAATGAGAACTGGTCACCATGAAAGTTTGGAGGTTATAAAATAGAGATATTTTTAAATGGGTTTTTTTGTTTGTTTTGCAAACACGGTATAGGCATAAGTCACCTTTATTTTGAAATTTCATTCAGTGCCAGTATTTTTAACTGCATAGTAGCCTAAAAATAATTATTTGAGCTCATTTTGGGGAAAAAAAAAAGTAGAACAATTAGGTTAATGTTTCTCATGCCACTGTGGGGATATTTTTAACATAAATTTTCAAGCTGCAACAAATACAGGACTAAAGCACAGACTGATAACCACACATGCCAGTTTAATAGCTACTATTCAAAGAATTTTTAAGAACCTATTTTTTTATTGTGTTTCATTAAGGAGATCCTGAACATTTTTTTCATGTTAAATTTTAATAAAATAATGCTTAAATCAAATAGTTCTATTTTTTATAAGCCCAATCTATTTTTAATGTCTTTTATGTACAATCAATATCATATACCAAAATATAAAGGTACATGTCATTTAACTATACCCAAGACTTTCAGTTCAATTCATAGAAGTCTAAAGATACCTAGGAGAATAGAATTGAATCTTTTTTAGAAGATTTGGAAATTTTTATTGAGGTTTTTAGTAATAGCAACATATATATGCATATATATGTACATATGTACATTTGTACATATATATGGCATACATATCACCTCATATTCTTTTTATTTCTTTTAAATGTTAACTGGCAGAAAGACTTTTTTGGTCATTCCCTTTTCCATATAGGAAACATAATTTCAAAGTGGCCAGCTGAGTTTATTATGTCAGTGAAATATAATCACCCCAAAGGCCACCATGAACTATGCTTCCTCACTTCTCTGGGTTTCCAGTGTGAGCTTAAACACCTCCCCAACTCCCACAATTCACATAGTCACCATTTAAAAGGGCCCACAGTGACTTTTCCTGGGTATTTTCCAAGATGTTTACAGACTGTGAGTAGAGCAGAAAATTTTTTACCATGTGTATATATATACACACACACAACTGTACATATCTTTTAACCAATTTTTCTGTTATTATCTCTATGGAATATAATTCTGTATGTGATACATGCATGTGTATGATGTTATGTATAGACCTATGTAACCTAATAATGATACCCTGTAGCTGTGCCAAAGCACACACTTGGACTGGAATCTAGATGGTTGTTATGACAGTCAGCCTCAGTCAGTTTTAATCTGTGTTCATAAAGCATGTGACTATGTTACCATTACAAGTGGAATATGGGAGGCAGCATGAAAGGGGACGAGTTATGGGTAAACAATTGGGCTTTATTTATTTGGTTGGTTGGCTGATTAGCTGGTTTGGTAAAACAGTATTTAGGGTTGCCAGAGCAAAAGTCATTAAACTAAGGGTAATTAAATGGTCTTAATCCTCAACTAACCTCAGTGATAAGATTGACAAGTAATCTAATATATATATCAAACTTCACCAAACATATTCCTGATGATAAATTAGCTAATAATTTGTTGGGCTGTATTTTAGCACCATCACATATAAAATGATATCAGGTTCCAGTTGACCCCATCGCAGGGCTTCTTGATGTGTAAGCAGACGGATTCCATTATTTCACTGGTACATACCATGCACTGATATATACCCATAATGTAAGCCATAAACTCACACTATTTTGTTTAAGTAACTGTCTTTTTATTTAAGATGCTTTCGCTCTTACATATGAATAATGCATTTTATAAGTTCAGAAAGTCATAGCTTTCCTAATAACCACATAGGCTTCAATGGACATTTTGTTTATGGACTGGTAAGTAACTGTGGTTTACTAGTAGGAATATTTCTAGTTTCTACTTTTACCACATATTTCCAAGTAAAACTGTAGAAATGAGCCAAAAGCCAAGGCCCTGCATTGACAGTGGCCTGTAAGTATAAAATAAAGTTTACAGAAGCCTTGTAAGTGTCTCTTCATTTTTAGATAGTTCTTCAGAGAAAATGTTTGCTAGACAATGCCTATTGTAAACCTCTCCCTAGTAACAGCCAGTCAAGCAATTTCACTTTCAAACACATACTTCCTAACTGCTGCATTCTCAATCTATACTGTTGTGCTGAACACATAACTCCTTCATTCATTTCTTCATTCACTTTTCTTTCTTTTTTTTATGATCCAGTACTTTTTTTAATTTTTTTTATTTATTTTTTTCTCTATTGCCCTCCCCACCCCCCAGTACATGCCTTCATCCGTCTCCCCACACCCTCCCCCCCCCTCATTGCCCTGTATCCACTGGCTATGCCTACACACACACATGCATACAATTCCTTCGGTTGATCTCCTACAGGCCCGTCCCCCACAACCTTCCCTGCCTTCCCACTGTAGCACCACATTCTGTTCATTGCTGCTTTACCTCTGCATCTGCTTCCCCCCTGCCCCCTGATTCTTGTCTTTAAAAACATCTTGCCCTGTAGGCTAGAAGTAAACCCACAAAAGCAAAAGAAAAATTACTGAGTCCCAATTTCAATGTCTGATAGCTTTGAGTCCCAGTTTCAATGTCAAACAGTTCCTTATGTGTACATGTCCTCAATGGTATCTGGATAGTGGACAAATGGTGGCAATGACAGTCCGACCCTCTCTGGTTTGGTTTGGTCCTAGGCATCCTGTAGCACTTCATTCACTTTTCCAGTGAATTTTGCTAAGCATCTGCTATGCCCCAGGAATTTTTCTAGGAAATGAAATATAGCAGTGAACAAAACAGGCAAAGTTCCTGCTCTAATGGAGCTTGAATTCTAGAGGAAAGAATTGAACAATAAACAATAACAGTTCATAAACAATATGTCAAGTGATACCTAAAGGAATAGACTCATATGTATCCAAGTGTTTATTTAACATCTCCAATTAGATGACTAACAGACCTATTATATCTAAAACTAAGCTCCTGATATCCCCCTAACCTGTGCCACTATAATATCCCTCTGCTAGTATTAGTCAGAATCCAACAGAGAAACAGAGCCAATATGTATAAGAGAAGATTTATTATGGGAATTGGCTCATGTAATTATGGAGGCTGAGATATGCTATCATCTGCCATCTGCCAGTTGGAGAACAAGGAAAGCCAGTGAGGTAATTCAGTCCTAGTCCAAAGGCCTGAAAAATAGAGAAGCCAATGGTGTCACTCCCAGTCTGAGCCCAAAAGCCTGAGAACGTTTGGAGCAGCCAGCTGGTGTAAGTCTCAGAGGCCAAAGGCCCAAGAACCAGGAGCGCTGATGTCCAAGAACCGGAGAAAATGGTTGTCCCAGCTCAAGAAGAGAGAGAGATTTCATCCTTCCTCTACTGTTTTTTTCTCATAAGCCCATCTACAGATGGATAATGCTAGCCCATGCTAGTGAGAATACATCTGATTTCCTCTGTATTCTGATTTAAATGTTAATCTCTTCAGGAAATGCCCTCACAGACACATCCAGAAATAATATCTGAACAGTTCACAGGGCATCCCTTAGCCCAGTCAAGTTTACACATAAAATGAACCATCACCGCTCAGTTAAAGACAGCTCCAACCTTTGAGTTGTTGGGATAAAAACCTTGAAGTCATTCCCATTCCCTTCCTTCACACCTTATACCCATTGCCTCAATAAATTCCGCTGGCCTGGAGGGAGAATCCAAGATGGCGGATTAGGTAAACACCTACACTGCTGCCTCGCACAACAATTTCAAAACTACAACTAAAAGACAGAATGGATATCATCCAGAAGCACAGGAAAGCTGGCTGAGTGTGAGTTCTACAGCTAGAAGGAAAGAGAGGGGCTCACAAAAACCCAGAGGAGCTGCAAAAAGCCGAGGTATGGAGACGCGCGTGTGTGGAGAGAGAGGGTGCTGGAATACCTGGCTGGTTGTCTCTGGCAGGAGGGAAACAGAGACTCTCAAAGGCATTGAACCCCTTATCTTACGACACTAAACCCCAGATCCAGCTGAAACTGATACGGGGGGAGGAGGGGGGAGGAGTTTGGATTGTGAAAAGGGAGAGGTGCACGGAAATTTAGGGGAGTTGCAAAAGGTCAGAGGCCTGGTAGCACGCATGGCACTGCACAGAGGACAGATTGCTGATTGTGCTGCTGGCTTTCACGACTGGGTGGGAGACAGACCTTCCCAACTGTGCCACTTCTGACTCCACTAAGCCCCTGTTTCAGGTGAAACCTTAGGGACCTAGACTCGTGTGGTCCTGAAGCCCAGGGGACCCGGAAAGGCAGCGGTCTAGAGGCACTGCAGGCACGCGCGCACAAGGACTGCTCCAGCAATTATCCAGTCACGTGAAACTTAGAGGCCGTAGAGGGCGGGGCCGACTGGAAGGCAAGGTGGTCCCTTAAGCCCTGAGACTCCACCCATTCCAAGCTCAACAGAGGCTTCTTCGGTTTTGCAAGTCTGGTATCATAAGGCTGAATCCAACACAGAAGTTCTCCCGGCATAGTGAAAATGCCGAGACAAGGAAAGGGATCACAAACAAAAGAAATGGAGGGGAAAAAACGACTGGATATAGAGTTCAAAACCACGCTTATAAGATTTTTCAAGAATATGCTAGAAAAGTTGGATAAAGTTAGCGAGAGCCTAGAAGAGATGAAAAAGGACCAACTAGAGACACTGACTGAAATAAAAAATATTATACAGAGTCCTAACAGCAGACTAGAGGAAGGCAAGAATCAAGTCAAAAATTTGAAATATAAAGAAGCAGAAAACATTCAACTGGAAAAGCAAGAAGAGAAAAGAATCCAAAAATGTGAAAATAATGTAAGGTGATTCTGGGACAGCTTCAAGCATACCAACATCAGAATTGTGGGGGTGCCAGAAGAAGAAAGAGAGCAAGATACTGAAAACCTATTTGGAGAAATAATGACTGAAAACTTCCCACATCTGGTAAAAGAAATAAACTTACAAGTCCAGAAAGCACACAGAACCCCATATAAAAGGAATCCAAAGAGGATCACACCAAGACACATCATAATTAAAATACCAAGAGCAAAAGACAAAGAGATAATATTAAAAGCAGCAAGAGAAAAACAGTTCATTACCTACAAGGGAGCACCCATACGACTGTCAGCTTATTTCTCAACAGAAACCATGCAGGCCAGACGGGAGTGGCAAGAAATATCCAACGTGATGAATAGCAAGAACCTACAACCAAGAATAATCTATCCAGCAAAGCTATCATTCAGAATTGAAGAGCAGATAAAGAGCTTCACAGATAAGAAAAAGCTAAAGAGTTCATCAACTCCAAACCAGTATTATATGAAATGATGAAAGGTTCTCTTTTAGAAGAGGAAGAAGAAAAAGGTAAAAGACAAAAAAATTATGAACAACAAATACATATCTATCAAGTGAATCTAAAAATTAAGTGAATTAAAAATTTGATCAACAGAATAAACTGGTGAATATAATAGAATCAAGAGCACAGAAAGGGAGTGGACTGATAATTCTCAGGGGGAAAGAGGCGAGGGGTGTACAGGGAGAGACTGGACAAAAATCATATACCTATGGATGAGATCAATGGGAGGGAGGTAAGGGCAGAGGGAAGGGTGGGAGCTGGGTGGAGGAGTGCTATGGAGGGGAAAAAAGAGAAACAAATGTAATAATCTGAACAATAAAGATTTAATTTAAAAAAAAATCCTGCTGGCCTATCTGCAGACTAGATCCAGAACCTAATCACTTCTGTCTACCTCCACCATCTTTTTCTGAGTCTCCAAATCTTTAGTCAGGATAACAGCAACGGGCTTCTATTATGCCTACTTGTTTCCAGCTTTATGAATACCCTGTGCTAAGTGGGGTCTATATCTCAAATGCCATAAGTGGTCTGAAGATGTTCACATTTCCAAGGTAGGCTGATCAACATTCCTAAAATAAGCAGAAGAGGAGGAGGAGGAGAGTGGGGAGAGGAGAGGGAAAGGAGGAGGGGGAGGAGAAGGAAAACTAAAGTAGGAAAGCGCCCTTTCCCAATGTGTCTGGGAGGCTGTGGACCTGGGACCTACAGGCCAACGTTGTTTGGGCATTATGAAGAAAGTCTATCTAGATTGTTATAAAAATGAAAGAGAGCATTTAAGTTCCTGGTTCCAATTTCCCCTCATGCTTTGCCTTGACTTGAGTAAGCAAACCAACACATTAACACATTTACCTCTTTGCCTATGCTAGATAAATATGGTTTTCTGTTTTCTTACAATATACAACATGTTAAGGCCATCTTACTTAAGTTATTTATATTTTCTTGTTATTGTTTAGATTAATAGGCTTTGTGTTTCTTTGAGTAGTTTTAGGTTTACAGAAAAATTGATTGGGAAGTACAGAGTTCCCACATGTTCTTTTTCCTCCTTCCCTGCACAGTCCCCTCAATTATTTATCTCCTTTATTAGTGTAATAATTATGATGAACCAATATTGATACTCTATTATTAACTAAAGTCTATAATTTACATAATTCACTCTTTGTGTTGTACCTTCTATGGGTTCTGATAAAAATACAGTGACAATTATCCACCATTATATGTCATTTAGAATAGTTTCAATGCTCTAAGAATCCCTTGTGCTCCACCTTTTCTTCCCCTCTTCTCTCTCCCTCTTGATGTACCTTTTCACTCAACACAGATCTAGTGAACACCCACCATATTTAACTGTTTTGGTTGCTGGAAACACAGCTATCTATAATAATAAAAGTGTAATATGCTAATTAGCCTGGATGTCCTTCTGGACATCCTTCCTTCCAGAAAAACTGCAGCTGGTGGGGGTCATGGCAGAGGCTACAGAAGCCCCGGCCACGGTGGGCAGGGGCCAGTGCTAAGTCTTTGCATGAATTTAGTGCATTGGTCTTCTAGTAACTAAATAAATGCAGGGAAGTCGAGGTGGTGACTCAGTAGGCATCAGCTTAGGAGACAGTAAAGGCAAGAGCAGTCCAAATTCTTTCAACTTCAGCTGGTGACCTCAGTAAACACAGTGTGAGGGCTCTTGCTTCTACAATTCTTATTGTAGTGAGCACAAATATGTCACTCCTGGGAGAATGGGATAGTAATAAGCAACATGGTATTACCTCTACAGTATGAGCTTTTGAAGTCAGTAAATACATGTTAATCTCTATGCAAAAATAAACCTATGCAGTAAATTTAAAATTAAGGGAATGAAACAAATTGAAGATGAAGTCCAGGAAATAACTGAGACAAATGTTGATATTTCACTAGTCTGTTACCTCTATTGTTATTTTTAGTAGCATCACTACTAGCCCATGGCAGTGTGTTAGCATTATATATATATAAGGTGACCCTCCCACAAATGTATACACATACATTTTTGATAGCTTAATTGATGTTTATTTCTTTTCATATGTAACCCAATCAATTAATAATTATTCATAGTGTATATACATTTGGGGGGACATCCTATATGTGAGGAGTGAAGAAAATGAACTCCAGGCTTGAAAGTCTGAGTCTGCAATCCCTTTACTTACAATATAATCTAGTACAGCTCTGTATTTATTGCTTTTTCTCCATACTTCAAGCAAGCAAAGTTAAATCAGGGCACTAGTCCACCACATGCAGTTTATTATTTCTGAACTTGCAAGTGGGGTCTTTGCATTTAAAAACCCCAGTGGCTTTTAAATAATCCTACATTTGGAGAATCTTCTGTCACATTTTCCTCTAAGTAGCAACAAAGACAAACCAGTGTCTATATTTGGTCAGGCCAATACTCTCTCTGGTCTTTTTGTTTCTAAAACTGAAAAGAGACAAGCCATAATTCTTAGAATCAGATCTAATAAAGAACTGAACATAGCATTGTAATTGCAAAGCCAGGCTTTCTCCAAGAAGCTTGCTAGTGTAGTTCACTTTCAACTGGATGAAGCTAAAGTCCTACTATCTCCTGGTTTCCCAAGGTTTTAGCATCAATGTTACTCAGTAGATTATGTTTCTTCCTGGGAGATAATAAATTAGGAATAACAATGCCAAATCTAGTTATCATCAGAAGAGTCATGGAATATTCCTAAGAAAATATAGAGAATTCCAAAAATTTTTCCTTTTTAGTCCTAAACTACTATCATCTTACCTAACATATCTATGGGAGATTGATCATCATAAAAGATGATTTTATGATGGTAGATACAATTATATATAAGGTGTTGTGATAGATGTGTCCCAGATGGGAGAAGTCAGGGACCCTGCCCAGACTATGCAGTATTACAAGGTCAGCCTAATCACAGGCCCCAGGCACCTCAGGGCACAGTCCTGACTCGCTCCATGTAGTCCACTTTTTTACAATAAAAAGCCATTTCTCCATGATCTATAAACTGCGGTAATAGGGATTAAATGCAGTTAAATGCTTGTGTTTTTTAAATATCCTAAAATGAGAAATCTAGGTGTGATCAAGTGAAGGGAACTTGGTGCCCTTTTTGGCTTTTTGGGTGCATATTTGTGCATAATGAAAAACTGACCACCCCAGATCAGTCTTTTCTCTGTGTTATGAAACCTAATGGGGTTAGGCCTGGATCACTGCTCCTCACTCTCAGTAAGGACCCTGTTGGAACGCAGAGAATTCAGCTGAGCAGTTTAGGCCAATCAGGGCCAACTCTAGAACTGGAGTACTAGAGTGGGGGAGTGGGGCAGGGATGAGAAGGGATTGATTTCTCAAAGGAAACCAGTGTGGCCCTAGAAAGGGGAAGGGAGAACAACTGCACTATCCTTTCTTTCTTTCTTTTTTTAAAATGTTTTTAATGATTTCAAAGAGGAGGAAAGAGAGAGAGGGAGAGAGAAGTCTATGATGAGAATCATTGATCAGCTGCCTCCTGCCCGCCCCACACTAGGGATTTAGCCTACAACCCTAGGCTTATGCTCTGACTGGGAATCCAAACATCACCTGGTTAATAGGTCAACACTCAACCACTGAACCACATCATCCAGGCTACACCATCCTTTCTTCATCGTTGAGGATATTACCCATATATCCTGCTACTCATTTCTGCTGCTCTTTTTAGCTCAGTTAATTCCTCAATTTTTATTATTTTCTTTAAAAATGTTTTCTCTAAAAGATATGGAAAAAAATAAAATTGCTAAGATCTCAAAAAAATAAATAAAAATGTTTGCTCTTCAAATTACAAAAATGATATATAAAATAGATCTATAATATATTTAAAGCCTTTGCAGAATGAAAAAATAATTAATGATCTACGTATGCAAGGGAGAAAAAAAATCCCTACATATGAGACTATATCTACATCTCTATTTTACATTTAACTTATCCAGTTCTTTGCTACCGCAAACAAGACTATATCACACATCTTTGTACAAGGCTCCAAGGAGACTTGTATGAGTTCTCTGGGGCAATTAAAAAGGAGTAGGATCGCTACAAGATCATAGGGTTTTTGCACAGTTAATATCTCTAAGTATTTCCCAGATTGTCTCCAGAATGTCCCCATTAGTCCTGGGTTGATCCATCAGTAAAGATTCCATGGTTCGAGTGTCTTGCAAATGTTCCACTTTGTATTGGCACTGTCACGGTGGAGGAGCATACACCTTCAGGCATATGTGACAGACTCTTTTTGAAACCTGACTAGTTCCTCTTGGATCCCTTATACTAGTTCTGCTCACCTATCCCCAGCTTCAGTGTTTTTAATACTACCTGTGCCTTGGACTTTCATGGGCCTTCCCTAAGGTAGGGGAATCCCTAGCTGATCAGAAGAGGAAGTGCCTGAGATGTCCATCCCACCCTCACTGTAACCCATGGCCAATGAGTTACTGGTGTGGAAGTGCCAAAGCCCAGTTCTTGTGCCTCAAATGGGTAAACACTAAGTGCCTAGGAATTGGGCTGAGGCTGGGACTCCACTTGAAATTTTACCTTTCTTAGCTCATTTCCTATCTCAGGCTGCTGCTTCCATTCCTTCACTGGTTTCTTCTGGGGCTTAACAAATCACTTACACCCAAATCCTTGGTTTAAAGTCCACTTTGGGAGAACATAACAAAGAGGGCAACACATTTCTATTTCACTGATGAACATAAATAGCAAGTTTCAGTTGTTGAACATGTTAGATTCCTTTAGCATACTATATTTGGGCTCATATTTGAAATCACTCTTTCAATTTCTCTATCTTGGGCATCACTTTACTAGGAAAGTCAACTATTTTTAAGGTCCATTATTTTTTCAACCAAAGGATGTATTCCATCTTTTTACAGAATAAAGCCATTTCTCCATGAACTAGAGCTCTCTGTTTTTCTTAAACTATGGTAATTGGGATTAAATGCAGCCACTTGAGAGAGACATGTTCTCCTAATTACAGCTGATTTCTGATATGAGGAATATTTGGATACACAAAAAAAGTTTAATAGCTCTGCTCCAAAGAATGACTCTACTCCTCATAGAATTTCTAGAGTGGCATATGTGCAGGCCTGACAGAAAAACCATGCCCCTTCACAACAGCTGGGCTGAGGGTCAGGAAGTCTGGATTGTCAATAAAAGAGAGATCTCATACATACTAAGTGAGACATAACAATGTCATATTTTTTCAAAAATAATACAAATAGGTACACTGTTTTCAATGGACAGAGTAAGAGCCCTGAATGTAATCTATACCTTTTGACCCAACACTTTAAATTCTGTGAATGGTACCAAAAAATAATCTGAAAATGTTAATTTCCTTTTTTTTTTCATAATAGCAAAACATCCTAAAAAGTGTCTGAATATGGCTTTCCTATAACAGAGCCTAAGAAATAGACTTGGTCATTTATTTGAAAGGTGACTCCAGGAAACAAATTGAAGGAGATTAAAGATTAAGAGAGAGAAAAAAGAAAAGACAACAAATTGTCTATTTTGAGCTAATTACTGAGGTTTGTAGGTAACTGGGTCTGGTCCTGCTGGGGACCCTCTGAAGAACCTGGTATTGTAGATCTCAGAATTGGGGGACAGTGCCCAAGCCCACAGGGTGTTGTCTCCAAGCTCTCATCTTATCTGAGACTTTAATGGGCCATTCCAACATTTTACTAAGCCAATGCTTCAAGTGTGTGATATAATATAGTCCTTAGAGATCTTATGTTCATGAGCCCATAGTCACACACTCTTTGCCCCCCAAATCGGTCACTTGGTCCAATGCAATGTTATAAAAGATCCATGTAAGTAAATCAGGTATAGTAGTTCCTAAGACACTAGCAGAGGCACTGCCGTACAAGCTTAGGCTTAATAAACGAATAATGGGTCTGAGTCTGAACTAAAATAAAGGCCACAGAGAGAAGCACTGAGTCACTGAGGTGCCAGGCATGTAAATAAAGACTCTTGGACTTACAAAACAAGACCCGCCCCTTGCTGGGTCAGCTAAGCTAACACCATATGGAGCAGAAGAAACCACCCTTCCCAGCCTTATCCAAATTCCTGATCCATAGAATGATAATAATATATCACTTTTGTTTCAAGCCATTAAGTTCTTAGATGACTTACTAGCAGCAATAAGCTTCTGTTTTCATGCTCTTGGAATGCTTCCTCTTGGAAACCAGCCACCCTGGAAAAAGTCTGACTATTCTAAGACCATACTACTATGAAGAATACAAACTAGCTAAGTAGAGAATACAAGGGCTTTGTAGAGAAGCTCCAATACTCCCTTAGTCAATAGCCCTGGTTCAATCAGAATCAAGTAATGCAGCATAACCACCTGTGCAATCTACAGAATCATGAGAAATTAAAAAAAAAACAATCATTGTTTTAAGCCCCTAAATTTTGGTGTGCGTTGTTACATCACAATAGATCATGGAAACATAGGTATTCTATTCATGGGCCCATTGCACAAGAATTGACAGAGAATGGCTAACATCCACTGGGTGCATCATTTTGTCCACCAAAACCTATTGCCAACCAAAACCTCTGACATGGATGCTTCCTAGTGGACATTCTATGAGTATAAAGCTGTTTGTTCCCATACTCATAGGTCCATCAATCTTCCTCTTTTTTTAAATCTTTACTTCAGTCTTCCAGTCTTGCTCTTTTCACCTCCCTAACCTACCAACCAATGCTTAGAACACTTCTGTCATACAAAACTTTACTACTGAAAGCTCTACCCACTGGGAGGATTTCACCTCATTACTGCCTATGGGGTACACTCCAAGCAGGGCTAATTAACAACAGCAGTCCACTTTCAGATATCACCAACATAGTAAACCAGCCCATCCATGAACTAGGCTGGATATTTTTCTCCTGTCTTGGTTACTCATGGGGAAATCTCAGGAAACTATGGAGGTTAGCTAAGGGAAAGCTATGAGTACAAGAGAAGTATGTGACATGGAGATCAGGGCTACCTATCTCTTAACTTTGTGCCCTGTGACCAGTTCCCATATATACTAATTTATCATACAATATTACAATTTTATCTTTCCAACATCATGATTTAGGGGCTCCAACTAAGGACAAAGTTCATGATAGGCAGTTCCATTCACATAGATATCAGATACCCCATTATTAGGCATTCAAGTTCAACTACAATAGCATTCTAGAAACTAGTCTATTCCTGTCCTTCATAGGACTCCTCTAGTAGGATATCTCTGTCTTCTGGGGCTTCCCATTGACCTAGCAGAGGCTTTTCTAGAAACTTTTAAATAGTGTGATGTTACTACCACCACTAATAAGGTTTTTGTTATAATCTGGCTTTTAAGTGGTCCAGTCCTACTAAACAATCCCAGCCAAATTGTTTACTTTCTAGAATCACCTTTAGTACCCCTGTCTTACACAGACTTGAGTGCAACTATAGGTAGTTTAATTGAGAAATGCTCTCAGAAAGCAAAGTAAAGGACTGAGAGAGGGAAGGGAAAGGGGGGGAGGAGTCTATTAAAGGTAAAAATTTAACTGGTGGGCAATAGGGCTCAGTCCCATTGTTGAGTCTCAGAGGAATCATGTAAAATCACCTAAGAATTCTTCTCCCCAAGAATAAAAACCTGGAAGTTATCTGCCAGCTCCCATTCTTTTATTATTTAAGGAATGTTCTCAGGGTTATTAATTTTTCTTGCTCTTAATGCTTGCATTGAACCTAAGAAATAACTAAAAGCACAAGTTTTTCAAACTCAATTCTCTGACTCCTTATTCAGGGATCTTCACAACCTGCCTAATAAAGGGGTAGAGTCTACTTCTGGCAGACAATATTATAAAGGTACCAGAAGGTCTCACAACAAACAATGGCCTGTTCTACAGTTTGAGGATATGGAGATGACCTTCACTCAATGGAAATGAGACTTCAAATGCAAGACCCCCTTAGAGAAGAAACAGACAGATCTAAGCCAAAGGTGAAACAACCTAGAAGAGAGGCTAATACAAGGCAAGGAATCGACTGCATAAGCTATTGGACTTAAGGAGAAAGTGGAAGGGTATCAGGAAGAGGAACAAGGGAGTATGAAGAAATTGTTAATGTTTCTATATTTGGCTCCTATGGCTGCCATTGCAAAATACTACAAACTGGATGGCTTAAAACTACAAATATTTCTCTAGATGCTATCAGTCCAAAATCAATGTGCTAGCAATGTTATCTTCCTCCTAGAGGTTCTAAAAGAGAAAGCATCTCCAAATCAAAATGATAATAAGGTTCCATCTCATACCTGTCAGAATGACAAGTGACAAGTGCTGGCGAGGATGCGGAGAAAAAGGAACCCTTGTGCACTGCTGGTGGGACTGCAGACTGATGCAGTCACTGTGGACAACAGTATGGAGTTTCCTCAAAACTCTAAAAATGGAATTTTCATTTGACCCAGTGATTCCACTTCTAGGAATATATCCCAGGAAACTAGAAACACCAATCAAAAAGGATATATGCATCCCTATGTTCATAGCAGCACAATTTACAATAACTAAGATTTGGAAACAGCCTAAATGCCCATCAGCAGATGAGTGGATTAAAAAACTTTGGTACATCTACACAATGGAATACTACACTGCTGTAAAAAGGAAGGAACTCCTTTTTTTACCACTTGCAACAGCATGGATGCATGGATGGACCTGGTGAGCATTATGCTAAGCCAAATAAGTCAGTTGGAGAAAGATAAATATCATATGATTTCACTCATTTGTGGAATATAATGAACAACATAAACTGATGAACAAAAACAGATCCAGAGACAGAGAAGCAACTATCAGACCATCAAACCTCAGAGGGAAGGCAGGGGAGGGTAAGGGGGTAAGGAGTGTATGGATGCATATAAGCAATGGACACAGACACCAGGTGCGAAAGGGCATGGGGGGGTGAGGGGGCAATGGGGGGAAATGTAATACCTTAATCAATATAGAAAATTTAAAAAGAGTGAGAGAAAGCTCCCTCCTAGCTTCAGGTGTTTGCAGGCAATCCTTGGCAACCTATGGCTTATAGAACTATCACTTCAGTCTCTGCCTCTATCTTCACATGATATTGTCCTGTGTGTGTGTATGTGGGGGGAGGGTCCAGATTTCCCTCTTCTTCCAAGGATACCAGTTATTGAATTAGGGCCCACTCTAATCCAGTATGGCTTCATCTTCACTTTATTACATCTGAAAAAAATCTATTTCCAAATAAGTAAAACTCTAAGGCTCCTGGTGTACAGGGATTTGGTGGGGACACAATTCAACCCAGTACAGTCTTCCAAGACAAGCAACTTACCACATAGCTTTGTCCTTTTGACCATAGTAACATGTGGCTTCAGGGGCCCACAGAGTAGCTACTACTACACACTTATCATGGTTCTCGTCATCAAATAACTAGACAATCAAAGTCTTCCCCTAGCATGTACCACAGCCAAAGTATAATGTTAAACCATGCCAAGAAAATCCTCCAGTTCAATGGTTTCTAAACTCAGACCAGCCCCTAGATGCTATTATAGGTCTGAGACTCAAATGAAACATCTAATAAACAAAAGCTGTTGTAGTAGAAGGACAGCTGACAGGATCAAGGTCTATCTCCCCCTCTTGTATCGAATTGTTCAGCTTCACAGATTATTACTGGCAATCTGGTTATCCACTTAGCTGCTTAGGTCAGGAAGTAACTGAAAAATACTACTAACATAGAGCAAAATAGGATCATAGGGACTAAGAAAATATGTAAAGAGGAAGAAGAAAATGAATTTAGGAAGGGCTAGAGAACAAATAGCTATGGCCACCTTAAGTATTTTGAGTGCAAAGGAAAAAGGAGAGTCACAGAACACCAACTGGTGACCTCCTGGTAATACCAGGGGAGAGGATAAAAGGAGGAAGGGGAAAAGAAGAAAGGACCTCTTTATACAATAATTTAGAGTGATAGGTAGTGTTTTTATAGCCCTATGATGGATTCATGGATGAAGCCCAAGCTTCCTGGGTAAAGTTTGAGGCAATTAGCTACATAGTACAGTCAAGTTTACACTGAATGATTTAGAGATCTTCTGTTTCCCAAATAAGTATATAAACAGAAGATGTTAGTCTCCAGACTCATTAACCTCATACTTTCTGTGAGCACTCAACATGAATACAAGGCAAAATAAAAGCACTCAATATAAATAAATCAATAATAATTTATATCTTTTGATCTCTCCAAAGAAAAATGTTTATATGTGGAGAAAAAAATAAATAAAATGACATTTAAAAGAAAAACTATCCCTCCCCAAAAATACACTGCACATTTTAAAAAGTGAGACATTAGGCCATTTGACATGTCTTTAGTGTCTTTACCAGAGGGGGAAAATAGCTGTCCAGACGCCAAGGCCTGTGAGTCAATGAGCCAGTTAAGTTTTTCTAAAGTCATGCCCCCAAGAAAGCACTTGGATGTTTTGTCTTAAATAATTTAATAGTTTAACCTATTAATTCTCATATCTTATTACTAGAGCCTGAAATGAGACAAAGAACTAGTTGGGAACAATTCTGATATCAGATGGTTAAGCATTACTACAATATCATGAATATCCTGAATAAATGGTATTTTGTTCAGTGAACGCAGTGTCACCAATTCTACCTTTGTGACTAGTTCAAACCATAGCAGGCACTCTTAACTATTTTTGGATTATGGACATCTTCGAAAGTCTAGTGAATAATATTCTTAAATGTATTTTTAATGTTAGAATTTTAAGAACATCAATTACATTAAAGTAATAGACCATTTTTTAAAACAAATTTGTGATAAGGCAATATATGTCTCCTGTTTTAACACATGAAATAACAAAATCTAGTGGCAGGTCAAATAATTATCATAATTTCAAAGTAGTGATGAGTATAAGTGATATTTTGAGAGATCTGCCAATAACTATAATATGATGTGAAGTATCTGTGACTTTGTAAATAGGTAATGCTAATACTACTCTGATGTGTTACCTATATTCATAATTGAAGGAAATGCTAATTTTCCCTTGGGAGTGAGTGAAAATAAAAATGCAATTTTTTCCGCTCACATGCTCGTCCCCCAAATTCAGAACTTCTTCACAAGGCTCTTTGATTTCAAAAGTTCTCCTTTGCCGAGACCAGTTTGGCTCAGTGGATAGAGCGTCAGCCTTCGGACTGAAAGGTCCCAGGTTCTATTCCGGTCGGGGGCATGTACCTTGCTTGCGGGCACATCTCCACTGTGGGGTGTGCAGGAGGCGGCTGATCGATGTCTCTCTCTCATCAATGTTTCTGACTTTCTATCTCTCTCCCTTCCTCTCTGTAAAAAATCAATAAAATATATTAAAAAAAAAAAAGTTCTCCTTTCCTCGGTATTCACAAGGGGCAACAGGCCTGGATGAAGAAACACACCCTTAGAAACCACTTCTCATATAGTCCTGTTCTAACAGAGGTCATGTATGTCCCCCTTTGCCACCTTGGCTGGAGCTCTGCACATCAGGGGCTACCATCCCTGGGGCCTAGGCAAGAAGACTGATGTCATCAGTATCAGAGATTAAAAATAATAGGGATGGAAGGGAGAATATAAATTATCTGATCTCTGCTGTGAAGGCGCATGATGGGCTTCACAGGCCATTATGTAACTAAGTCAACCACATCAGACACTTAGGTGCGTCAGGCACCCTAGGGTGTTTAGTGTTGTGTCCAGGAGCCAAACATGTGGGTTCATTTAATAGCTCAATAAATCACACAACAAATATGTATAGGTGGCCTACTTAGTGCTAGGCACTGTGCAACGGGCTGAAAGTGAACTTATCAGCTCTCATGCATCTGCAGTCCAGCTCTACAAGAGCATGCAAATGCCCACATACAATAAATAAGAAAGCAGAGAGGGGCCAGGCAGTCTATAACCATGGGTTCCATTTCCTAAGTGGTGCTCTGAACCCAGGATCAGTTTGTAAAAAAAAAGAGGGGGGGGGAGAATACTAATAATATTTAATGACCACCTACTTAATGCCAGGCACTTTAATTTCATCATTTCAAGACACTGTTAGGAACGAGAAAGAAAATGAATAAATGGTTTATCTGAGTGGATAAATGACTTGTTTGCCAGTTAGTACATTATGGTGTTGGTTTTGAAACCAAGTCTGTCTGTTTCTGAAGTACATAATCTTTTTCCAGTATGTCATGTGGTGCTGACACTTGATCAGTCTCTTGAGCATTCAGAATCAGTTTCTCTATCTGGATATAATGATATTGTAGATCATTCAAAAATATATATAGAAGTGTTCTGTAAATTATAAAACATTAAGTACATGTCATTGTTTCTGTAATTATTGTTGTTATTGTCATCAGAAATATGGTATGCATTGAAATTATCAGAAATCCCATGCACCTAGACAATTCTATAATAAATGAGCCAAAGCAAGGAGGAGGGTTATGTCACAATACTGTAGGGAATAATATATCCTGATTTTTTTCCTGGTAATTGCTTTACTTTTTAAGGAAATTGGGTCTTTCCTAATAAGGAAAATAATCTCCAAACTAAGCCCCACTTACTTAATACAATATTTAGTTTCTAAGAAGTAATATAAAGAAATGAAGTAATACAGTGAATAATATTCTAAATATGCTAAGGAAGTATCTTAACTAATGCTGAGGAAAGATATAACTTTAGTTTAGGAATATAAATTCTTCACCATTCTTGGGCAGAAGCTCTGTGAAAATGGATGTGAGATAGCTATCTTCTCAAATACAAACCTTTTCTTGGTTGTTTTCCCCAAAGATTTCATTTTGCTGCTGTTCACTAAAGCAGGTTTACTTAAAATAAAATGGTTTATTTTGTAAATTTTTAATACTATTTTTTCCTGTTTACAAAAATAGCACTTGCTCATTACTAGGGGTAAAAAAAAAGAGAGAGAGAGAGAGAAATTTATATAAAAATTAAAATGCCAGAGACAACCACATACTATTTTTGTTTTCTACTCTGACATTTTTTAGCAGTCTGCTTTTGGTGGATTTAGCAACACTGGTTTTCAGTATACAGAGAAAAAATAGCTTTCCTGGTAAAAGAAATATGTTTCAATGACCTTTTTCACACACACACAAACACAAAAAACATATGAGTATAAACCTCATTGTGGGAACCAAAAGACTACAACAAACTTGTAGTTATTATAAGATTACAAGGAAGAAACAAGTAATTTCCACTCTGCTTTGCTCTTAATTCTTCCAAAGAAACTACCTCAAAACAAAATAAACAAGTGCTTTACTAAAAAATAAACTAGTAGAACAAATAAACCACTTTGATTGATCTCACTGTTCACTGTAACCCAGAGGTAGATAATAAAAGCACAAATAATGGGCTTTCTTTTCTCTTCTCCATCATTTCTCCTGCTGGGCTATACTGAGTTGGGAGAACTCAGTTGAGTCAGGAGAGCATGTGTTCTGAGGATCACATTGTAACTTACATAGACAACTGCTCAGGCCTGTGAGTGGGCCTCAGGAGTCCTTGATTCTTTCCCTGGCCTTCATGCAACAGAGCAAGAGTCCTCCAGGGCCATTAGCTTCAAAAAAAATGTTTTTGGAAGAAATCAAGATGGCGGCATAGGTGAATACCTAAACTGCTGCCATGCACAACAATTTCAAAACTACAGCTAAAAGACAGAATGGACATCATCCAGAACCATAGAAAAGCTGGCTGAGTGGAAATTATACAACTAGAAGGGAAGAGAGGGGCTCACGGAGACTCAGAGGAACTGCCAAAAGCTGAGGTAGGCATATGGACATGCATATGGAGAGGATAGGCAGTAGAGTGCCTGGCTGGCTTCCTCTAGCAGGCGGGAGACAAAAACTACTGACTACACTGAACCCCAGTTCCAAGAGAGACTCATATAGGGGGAGTCCGGACTGTTGAGAAAAGGGAGGAGTGCACAAAAACTCAGGGGGCCACCAAAAGCAGAAGTCTGGAGGCGCGTGCATGAGTGCACGCAGAGAGGACTGACTGCTGATTGTGCCGCTGGCTTTCTCTAGCAGGAGGAAGATTGAACCTTCCAACTGTGGTGAACTCCATTTCCAAATGCACTGAACCCCAGTTTCGGGTGAGAGCCTGGGGACCAAGACTCATACAGGTCCCCGGAGTGCACGGAAACTCAAGGAAGCCACAAAAGGCTTAAGGAGCACATGCATGCCTGCACACAGAGAGGGCTCCAGAGATTACTGAAGGACACAGACCCAGGGGCCTCATAGTGCAGGGCTGATAGAAAGCCAAAGCTGTCTGCTCAGCCCTGAGACTCCACCCCATGCAAGCTGAGCACAGAGGCTTTTGCAATTTTGCAAGTCTTGTATCATAAGGCTGACTCCAGCACAGAAGTTCTCCTGGTATAGACACAACTTATCCTCACAGCCAATTGGCCTAGAAATCAATTCCCCCCAGTGATGCCAACAACAATCAAGACTTAACTACAACAAGGCTGTATACACAGTCCACAAAGGGGTACAGCAAGAGTGTACACCTCAAGTTACTGGGGAGGTGGAGCTATTGGGCCATATAGGACAACTAACACACAAAGCTAGTCTACCAACTCAAGAAAGCAGTGAAAATGAAAAGACAAAGGAACAGATCGCAAACAAAAGAAATGAAGGAAAGACTGAATATAGAGTTCAAAACCACGGTTATAAAGTTTTTTAAGAATTTCCTAGAAAAAGTTAATAAATTTAATGAGAACTTGGAGGATATGAAAAAGAACCAACAAGATATTAAACATGCACTAACTGAAATAAAAAATATTATACAGAGATCTAACAGCAGACTAGAGGAAGGCAAGAATCAAGTCAAAGATTTGACATACAAAAAAAAAAAAAGAAGAATCCAAAAATGTGAAGATAGTGTAAGGAGCCTCTGGGATAACTTCAACTGTACCAACATCAGAATTATGGGGGTGCTAGAAGAAGACAGAGAGCAAGATAATGAAAACCTATTTTAAGAAATAATGACTAAAAAATTCCCCCACCTGGTGAAAGAAATGGACATACAAGTCCAGGAAGTGCACGGAAACCCAAACAAAAGGAATCCAACGAGGATCACATCAAGACACATTATAATTAAAATCCCAAGGGCAAAAGACAAAGAGAGAATATTAAAAGAAGCAAGAGAAAAACAGTTAATTACCTAAAGGGAATACCCATAGGATTGTCAGCTGATTTCTCAACAGAAACTATGCAGGCCAGATGAGAGTGGCAAGAAATATTCAAACTGATGAATAGCGAGAACCTACAACCAAGATTACTACCCAGCAAAGCTATCAGAATTGAAGGTCTGATAAAGAGCTTCACAGATAAGAAAAAGCTAAAGGAGTTCATCAACACCAAACCAGTATTATATGAAATGCTGAAAGGTCCTCTTTAAGAAGAGAAAGAAGCAAAAGGTAAAGATAAAAATTATGAACAACAAATACATATCTATTAACAAGTGAATCTAACAATCAAATTAATAAAAAATCTGATGAACAGAATAAACTGGTGAATATAATAGAATCAGGGGCATAGAAAGGGAGTGGACTGACAATTCTCAGGGGAAAATGGGTAAAGGGGGTGCAGGAAGAGACTGGACAGAAATTTTACACCTATGGATGAGGACAATGGGTTAGAGGTAAGGGTAGAGGAAGGGGTGGGAATAAGGTGGAGGGGAGCTATGGGGGGGAAGGAAGAGGAACAACTGTAATAATCTGAACAATAAAGATTTATTAAATTTAAAAAAATGTTCTTGAGGAGAAACCAAGATGGCAGCATGGTGAACACCTAAACTGCTGCCTCGCACAACAATTTCAAAACTACAACTAAAAGACAGAACGGACATTACCCAGAACCACAGCAAATTTGGCTGAGTGAAAATTCTACAACTAGAAAGAAAGAGAGGGGCTCACGGAGACTCAGAGAAGCTGTAAAAACCTGAGGTACGGAGATGCATGCATGGAGATTGCGGGCAGCAGAGTACCTAACTGGCTTTGTCTGGTGGGAGGAAGATGGAGACTCCCAACTGCATTGAACCTCTTATCCTTTGGCACTGAACCCCAGTTCTGGGCAAGACTCATACGGGGGGAGTCTGGACTGTGAAAAGTGAGGAGTGCATGGAAATTTAGGAAAGCCATGAAAGGGCAGAGGGCTGGAGGCACACACATCACTGTGCACAGAGAGGACGAACTGCTGATTGTGCCACTGGCGTTCTCTAGTGGGTGGGAGACAGAGCCTTCCAACTGTGCCACTTCTAACTGAAAATCCCTGGGGACCCAGACTCATACGAGTCCCAGAGTGCAGGGGAGCCAGAAAGGCAGAGTTCTAGAGGCACATGTGCATGTGTGTATGAAAAGACTGCAACGATTACTGAGAGACACTTGAGATCCAGTGGCTGCATAGGGCAGGGCTGACTGGAAGCCAAGGCATCTGCTAAGCCCTGAGACTTCACCCCATCCAAACTCAACAGAGAGGATTCCAACATATAAGTTCTCCCAGCATAGCGAAAATGCAGAGACAAAAAACAGATCACAAACTAAAGAAATGGAGGAAAACAAGCAAATGGATATAAAGTTCAAAACCAAGATTATAAGGTTTTTCAAGAATTTCCTAGAAAAGATGGATAAATTTAGCAAGACCCAAGAGAAGATGAGAAAGCACCAACTAGAAGTTAAATATACATTAACTGAAATAAAAAATATTATACAGAGACCTAACAGCAGACTAGAGGAAGGTAAGAATCAAGTCAAAAATTTGAAATATAAAGAAACAGATAACACTCAACTGGAAAATAAAAAAAATCCAAAAATGTGAGGATAATGTAAGGAGCCTCTGGGACAACAAGTGTACCAACATCAGAATTATGGAGGTGCCAGAAGAAGAGAGAGAGCAAGATACTGAAACCCTACTTGAAGAAATAATGACTGAAAACTTCCCCCATCTGGTAAAAGAAATAGACTTGCAAGTCCAGGAAGCACACAGAACCCCAAACAAAAGTAATCCAAAGAGGACCACACCAAGACACATCATAATTAAAATACCAAGAGCAAAAGACAAAGAGAGAATATTAAAAGCAGCAAGAGAAAAATAATTAATTTCCTACAAGGGAGCACCCATACAATTGTCAGCTGATTTCTCAACAGAAACTATGCAGGCCAGAGAGGAGTGGCAAGAAATATTCAAAATGATGAATAGCAAGAACCTACAACCAAGATTATTCTACCCAGCAAAGCTATCATTCAGAATTGAAGGACAGATAAAGAACTTCACAGATAACAAAAAGTTAAAGGAGTTCATTAACACCAAAGCAGTATCATATGAAATGCTGAAAGGTACTCTTTAAGAACAGGAATAAGAAAAGGTAAAGATAAAAATTATGAACAACAAATACGTATCTATCAATGAGTGAATCTAAAAATCAAGTGAATTAGAAATCTGATGAACAGAATAAACTGGTGAATATAATAGAATCAGGAGCATAGAAAGGGAATGGACTGACGATTCTCAGGGGGAAAGGGGTGAGGGGGTGCAGGGAGAGACTGGACAAAAATCATACACCTATGGATGAGGACAATGTGGGGGGACGTAAGGCTAGAGGGAGGGGTGGGAGCCAGGTGGAGGGGAGCTACAGGGGGAAAAAAGAGGAACAAATGTAATAATCTGAACAATAAAGATTTATTAAATAAAAATACTGAAAAAATGTTCTTACCCAATGCTTTTGTGTATATTTTTCTACTGAGTTCAGTTAAGAATTCAGATGCATTTTTTTCTATCTAAAGAAAAGACACAATAAGAAAGCCAAATTACATAGGCAGTAAAATCTCTCTCAGCAATATTATTGCTGATATGTCTCCAAAGGCAAAGGAAACCAAGAAATGATAAACAAATGAGACCACATCAAGCTAAACTGCTTCTGCACAGCAAAAGAAGCCATCAACAAAATAAAAATAGAACCCACTGTATGGGAGAACATATTCACTAACAATACATCTGATAAGGGGGTTAATTTCCAAAATATATAAAGAACTTTTACAACTCAACATTAGGGAGACAAACAATCCAATTAAAAAATGGGCAAAGGACTTGAATAGATGCTTTTCCAAGAATATATACAGATGGTTAATAGACATATGAAAAAATGCTCAAGGTCACTAATTATCAGAGAAATGCAAATAAAAACTACAATGAGTTACCATCTCAGACCTGCCAGAATGACTACCATCAATAAATCAACAAATAATAAGTGATGTCAAGGATGTGGAGAAAAAGGAACCCTGTGTACTGCTGGTGGGAATACAGACTGGTGTAGCCAATGTAGAAAACAGTATGAAGTTTCCTCAAAAAATTAAGTATGGAATTACCTTTTGAATCAGTGATCCTACTTCTGGAATATATCCTAAGAATCCTGAAACACCAATCAGAAAAAATATATGCATCCCTATGCTCATAGCAGCATTATTTACAAGAGCCAAGATCTGGAAACAGCCCATGTGCCCATCAGCAGGTGAGTCGATAAAAAAGCTGTGGTACATTCACACAATGAAATGCTACATGGCAGTAAAAAAGAAGGAACTCTTACCATTTGCAACAGTATGGATGGATCTGGAGAGTATTATGCTAAGTGAAATAAGCTAGTGAGAGAAAGACGAATGTCATATGTCTCACTAATATGTGGAATCTAATTAACAAAATAAACTGATGAACAAAATGGAACCAGAAGCATGAATACAGGGAATGAATTGGCTAATGTCCAAAGGGAGAGTGGGGTGGCTGGATAAAGAAGGTAAAGGAAATAGCTAAAGAACATATATGATACCCCCATGAACACAGACAATAATTTAGTAAAGACCAAGGAAGAAGGAGGTGGGGGAGGATGGAAGTGGGCAAAGTGGGGAAGGGAGGAAGAAGACTCCTGCAATAATGTCAACATTAAAAAAAATTTTTTAATTAAAAAAGGAAGCATTATTAGATTCTCCCAAGAGTTGTTTTGAACATTAATTTCTGGTCAATGTGATGTCATATAGTTCATAAATTGTCATGGTGTTTGGAGGTTGAGGGAATTGTGCTGAATGAAGAATGCAACAATAACTTCAAGGCCAAGGAATTCATGTGCAAAGCATGCACTCTTCAAACGTCTTCAGTGTTCTGGGAATGGAGAGGAAGTAGTTCAATGTGGCTGCAACAAAGGGATTGTGTAAAGTGGGGAAGGGTGATGGGAGAGGGAGAAGGAGAGAGATTAGGAGGAGGTAAGCCTAGAAAGAGAAGTGAGAGTTAAGACAGCAAGGGCCAAACTGTCCCTTGCACTGCCAATGAGCTCACAAAAGGAAGCCTCTGTGAAATCTGCTGCTTATTTTCTATTAAGTACTAGAGGCCTGATGCACAAAATTCATGCAAGAGTAGGCCTTTGCAGCTGCAGTGGCTGCCTGGATGGATCCCTTGCAGCCTTGGTTTCCTCAATCCTGCGGCTGCAGTCCCAGCTCATCTGGAAGGACATCAGATCTAATTAGCATATTATGCTTTTATTATTATAGATAGTTGGTACATAATATTATATAAGTTTCAGGTGTATAATACAGTGACTCAATGTTTATATGCCTTACAATGTTATCACTTCACTTAGTTTAGTAATCATCTGTCACCATACAAACTTTTCATAGTATTACTGAATATAATCCCTTTCACTTTTTCCACCCAATCCCCCTACACCCCTCCCCTCTGGCAGCCATCAGTTTGACCTCATAGAAACAGATATGCTTTTTTATAATTCTACGCAATGTGGAGAATGACTTCTGAACTTTCTTCTTTGAGGTACCCATTGAAACTAATAGCATCTCCCCACAGACAAATAAATACAAAAAAAAGGTCCTAGTATTTGCTATAAAGCACAACTAGAAAAAATGAATGTGTAGTTGCGAGTATTTGCTTTTCTCCCTGCAATTATATGGGGGTGATAATGTTTCCCTCCCCACTGCAGAATTTTACTTAAGGAAAAAAACATTTTTATTGTGGTATAATACATATAGTCTGAAATTTATCATTTTAAATTTATTATTAAATTTATCATTTTGATTTATTTTTAAAAATAAATCTTTATTGATCACTTTATTAGAGATGTTCCTCTTTTTTCCCCCATAACACCCTTCCACCTGATCACCACCTCCTACCCCCTGCCCTTACCCCCAGCCACTGTCCTCATCCATAGGTGTAAGATTTTTGTCCAATCTCTTCCCACATCCCTCACACCCACTTCCCCCCGAGAATTGTCAGTCTATTCCCTTTCTATGCCCCTGATTCTATTATATTCAGCAGCTTATTCTGTTCATCAGATTTTTTATTCACTTGATTTTTAGATTCACTTGTTGATAGGTATGAATTTGTTATCACTTTGTTGTTCATAATTTTTACCTTTACCTTTTTCTTCTTCTTCCTCTTTTTAAAGAATAGCCTTTAGCATTTCATATAACCCTGGTTTGGTGGTGATGAACTCCTTTAGCTTTTTCTTGTCTGTGAAGCTCTTCCTCTGATCTTCAATTCTGAATGATAGTTTTGCTGGGTAGAGTAATCTTGGTTGTAGGTTCTTGCTGTTCATCACTTTGAATATTTCCTGCCACTCCCTTCTGGCCTGCATAGTTTCTGTTGAGAAATCAGCTGACAATTGTATGGGTACTCCCTTGGAGGTAATTAAATGTTTTTCTCTTGTTGCTTTCAAGATTCTCTCTTTGTCTTTTGCCCTTCACTTTTTAATTATGATGTGTCTTGGTTGGTCCTTTTTAGATTCCTTTTGTGTGGAGTTCTCTGTGCTATTTGGACTTATATGTCCATTTCTTTCACCAGGTGGGGGAAGTTTTCAGTCATTATTTCTTCTATTAGGTTTTCTGTATCTTGCTCTCTCTCTTCTTCTGGCACCCCCATAATTCTGATGTTGGTATGCTTAAAGTTGTCCCAAAGGCTCCTTACACTATCTTCACATTTTTGGACTCTTTTTTCTTTTTGTTTTTCTGGTTGGGTATTTCTTGCTTCCTCATATTTCAAATCTTTGGTTTGATTCTTGGGGTCCTTTAGTCTGCTGTTTGATTTCTGTATATTATTCTTTATTTCAGATAGTGCATGCTTAATTTTTGACTGGTCATTTTCAATTTTATTTACTTATTTATTTTTGCATTCTCATTAAGATCATTGAAGGTCTCACTAAGTTTCTCAGAGGTCTCACTAAGTTTCTTGACAGTTTGTAGAAGATTCTTGAGTAACCTTATAAATGTGGTTTTGAACTCTATGTCCAGTTTTCTTTCCTCCATTTCTTTCATTTGTGACATGTTTCTTTGTCTCTGCATTTTGGCTGCTTCCCTGTGTTGATGGAGTGGCTTTGTGTGGTAGTTGTCCTTTAGGATCCAGTAGCTCCACCTCCCCAATCACCTGAGGTAGACACTCTTGGTGCACCCCTTTGTGGGCTGGGTACACAGTCTTATAGTTAAGCCTTGATTGCTATTGGTACACTGGGAAGAATTGACCTCCAGGCCAATTGACTGTGAGGATTAATTGTGTCTATAATGGAAGAATTGCTGTGCTTGCTTCAGTGGGGCTTTGGTGCTCACTGAGTCTGCCTCTTCAGTGTGTCACTTATGTATTTAAGGAGTTGAAATCTGGTGTTGTCTCACATTGACCTCTAGGTACACTGGTTCCTGGATCTCTAAGGAGGTACAAGTCAGCTAGTGTCTGAGGCCACCCAGTGGGAGCCACAGGAAAATCTGCAGATTTCTCCTCTTTGCTTGAAGTTTGGAAGTTTTGTAGTTATCTGCAATTTATTGGATTAAGCTGCTAGAGGGCAGGCCATTCATATGCAAAAGCCGCTGCACACAACTTGGTGGGTTTGTAAATTGGGCAGGGCGGGGTCTCAGGAAATCGCTAGGGCGTGGCCAAGAGCACTAGCTGCCAGTCAGCCCTCTCTGCCACATTCTGTTCTGTGTCCTGAGTCCTGCATCCCAGTGCAGTAAACAATGATTCCTATGCACATCTCTGCGAGAAGGCCCCTTTCTCTTTCTGACTCAATGGCAGACAGTCCAGTTTCTCCCTGTATGAGTCTGGGTCCCCAGAATCTCGCTGGAAACTGGAGTTCAGAGCAGTCGGGAACTTGTAATTCCCTCCCAATTGAAAAAAAAAACAGCGCATGCCAGCCCAATTTGTGCATCTTTGTACCTCTGCCTTTCTGAGCCTCTGCACATCTTACCAGGTCTCAATGCACTTTTTTCTTTCCTTCTAGTTGTAGAACTTCCACTCTGCCAGCTTTCCCGTGGTTCTGGGGGATAGTCGTTTTGTCTTTTAGTTGTAGTTTTGGTGTGGTTATGAGAGGCAGCAGGTCAGGTATATACCTTATGCCACCATCTTGGTTCTCCTAATCATTTTTAAATGTACAATTCAGTGAGATTAAGTTCCTTGCACAACCAACACTACTATCTAGTTCCAGAACTTTTTCAGCTCCCCAAAAGGAAACTCCATACCATTAAGTAGTCACTCCCTCCGCCCCTCCGCCCCACCCAAGCCAACTGCTAATCTGCTTTCTGTCTCTATGGATTAGCCTATTCTGGATAGTTCTTTTAAGTAGAATCATACACTATGGGGCTTTTTGGTTTCCTTCACTTAGCTAAGGAAGAATGTTAGCCTTCTTAATTAAGGGAAGGTAAAAAAAAAAAAAAGTAGAATATATTTTGTGACATAAACATTTTAAGATATTCCTAAAACCACAGCAGCCTTCTACTTAGTTGCTTTTACTGAGCTTTGGGGAACTCATCTGTGATTCATCTGCCCCAGACATTCTGCTGTAAGTTATTATTTCTTTCCAGGGAGGTTTGAGGCAGCCAAATACAGCTGGCATCAGGCCAGG
>PVJN01015876.1:0-43496 GCA_004026805.1 Lasiurus borealis
TATATATATATATATATATATATATATATATATATATATATATATATATATATATATATATATATATATATATATATATATATATATGTATATATGTATATATATATGTATATGTTTATATGTATATGTATGTGTATATATATATATGTGTGTGTGTGTGTGTGTGTGTGTGTGTGTGTGTATATATATATATATATATCCCTTTTAAAAATAAGCAAGACTCATCAGGATTTTTATAATATTATTTCAAAAACCACTAGTTGACCTATCTTTCTGAAACCTCAAAAGCTCTCAGACATTACAACCCAGAAGCAAATTTTGGTGTCCAACCAAAATTCTATCTAGCCAATGATAGGAACTCCATGGAAAAATCAAAATAACTCACATCCCAATTAGTGGTGCCTGATATAGAGTGGGAAGTAAAATGTTTTTAAAAAATACATTTAGTCACATGTGACTTAATAGTGACAGAAGGGAAACAACTGCAATAAACAAACCGACTGAATGAATCTTAAGTCCTCAAAAGATGAGCAAAAACAACTAACGTTATAATAATATTTATGTTTATAGTGTACTTCTCTATACTTATAGTGCAGCTATACATGGTAAAATATTTTAATAAACATAATCTCTCTATTTTAATCTTTACAAATCCCTTTTTGTCTGGAAGTCAAGGGTTTGCTTTCCTATTTCTTAGATGAGAAAAAATAAACAATTAGGAAGTAAAGTTGTCTAACTAATACACAGCCCAAGGGCAATGATAATGAGAGTCATCACTCAACACTAGGTCCCCTCAGTTCCTTAATCTTCTCACTGTCTGTCCTGATTGGTAGTCAACAACGTAAAAGTGCCACCTACATGATAATAAAGTTTGATAGATTAATTATAAATTTCTGAGCTGAAAGGTTTTATATTTGCAATATTTGAACCTAGGAAATTGTCTCACTAAAACTGAGGCTCACCAAAATATATTACTATTCCCATTAAACAGATATTGTTTTTAAGAGCAAAATTGTATGCAAAAAAAACAAACAAACAGTGATCCCATAAGCATACTTAAAAGATATTCAGAATAAAGTCTCTAAGTTTAGAGAGATGGATAGTAGCAAGTATGTGATAATACAGAGAAATATCATACCTGCTCATTCTGTATTGATTATGCAACAAATAACCTTTTGCAATGTTCATTTAGGAAAAGCAATATGCAGTAGAGTTGAAAGGCTCTGGACTCATAATAAAATTTTAACAAGCATATGAGCATAGGTCTTGAAAAATAAAGCAACAAATTCACACAAATTCATACTGGGAAGGATAGCGGCAAACATGGGAACAACTAAATCAGATTAAATGCTATTATTTTACTCATACATGGCTATGGTCATTTAACTAATCCTAAGTAATGAAAAAAATTAGGAACTTTGACTTCAGTTCTGTACCTGTTTTAAGGACTGCTATTAGGAAAGAAAAAAAAAATCAGTCGGGTCTCAGTAGACTTTGAATCAGTGTAAACACATTATACCCAAGAGCCTACACCAAGTTACCTTTCCATTTGGCCAAAGTTATGAGAAAATGGAATAGATTAGAAATAGTTAGAAAGAAATGTGTCTACCACACAGAAAAGATGGCTTCTAAAGGACTAAGAACATTAAACTTGACAATACATTTACTCTGTAAAGGAGGGTTGCTGGTGCCTCTGATTGTGCACAAGTATCTGGAAATAATTAGTCAGAAAAGTAAAAATAAGCTATATAATAGGAAAGAAAATGACAAAGGAGAACATAAAATACTAAACTTCATTTATAAACATTTACTTAAAATAATTAAAATATATGAAATATGTTATATAGTATAAATCTTTCTCAACTAAAGGTTAAATATAACAATTGACAACTCACATTGTCCTGACCACATATTACTGCTCATTATACTACTTCAAGGTAGAAATTATCACCTCTATTTTATAGGTGATAAACTGAGGTTTACTTCTTTTTTTTTTTTTTTGGTTAATCCTCACTGGAGGATTTTTTTTTCACATTGATTTTTAGAGACAGTGTAAGGGAGGAGGGGAAGAGACACAGAGAGAGAAACATCGGTGTGAGAGAGACACATTAATTTGTTGCCATACACATGAACCTTGACCAGGGCTGGGGACTGAATCTACAACTGAGGTACTCGTCCTTAACTAGTATCAAACCTGCGCCCCTTTAGTCTGCCAGGTAATGGTTTATCCACCGGGCCAAACTGGTTAGGGCTACTCAAGTTTATTTAAGTCATTTGCTCAAATATGATTGGTGTGTGGTAAGGGATAGATTTCACACCTTCATCTTTCTAAGAGTCCATGAAATCTAGAGATCATCTTGATAAACTTCACCATGAATAATATTACATGCATTATATTCATTATCGAGAAGAAAAATGTGGCATAGTAATTTTAAACCACAGCCTTCCTAAGGATGTATTGGTCAGCACAATTGGAGCAAAAGATTAGTCTATGTCACTATATGTAAACATCACTTCCGCCAGAGGACAATTTTAAACATACATAAGTTACAATGTTCAAATCAGCATGAACACATTCACTTATTTTATTGGAAGAGTGTGCTTATTTTTAAACTTATATATTTTTGACCCAAGATATCTGTTGCTATATTTTAGAAATCTAGACAAGACAGCTTAAATTTATGTTACTCTTTAATTCGATGGCGGTCATTCCTATTGAGCTCCCTGGGAAAATAATAGCTTTAGAGGATAAGTTTATGTGAATTTCCACAAAGTCTATAGGGGAACACCAGATTAATCTATCTGCTGAGGTGACATCTAGGTTAGATTAATAGGATAATTATTTAATTCTGTATTTCAATATTTTCTTAATTGCAACATTTTGATTTTCTTTTCTAAAGACATTTGACTTAGCTTCCAAATGACAATAAATAAGTACATTACTGCTTTTAACTCAGTGTCTTTCCTTCACCCCTCACATATCAATCATGTAAAATTCCCATCATTTTCCAAGCAAGTATCTGAATACCCTGAACAGTGTTTTCTGATATGTATTATGAATAAAATCCACTAGCTTCAACCATTCTAATCCACATAGGAATAAAAAGACATTTCTTGCTGCGATTTTAAGTGAAAAATTGATCATCATTTTCATATAATATTATTACAAAAACATGTACATAACTCAGCATGGGCCCAGATGGTATAGCCAATTGAATTAGAATTCAAAGTTCTATTATAATTTAGAAATGTGTGCATATTTTCAGTTTCTTTTGTAGGACTACCAACAGTTAATCATTAGGGTGAACCATTACTTTTAGTATAAATGCCAAAACAACTGGAGTCATAGTTTATAAATATCTGTGTTTAATAAATATGATACTTATTAAAAATTAATGTTGATCTGTACCTTAGCTATTTTATCTTCATAGAAAGTTATTCTGGATAAGATTATAGCACACAAAATTGATTTGGAGAATAAAAATGCTATTTCCACATATAATTAATTCAGAATTAAATGACTACTGTTGTAAAGAAAGTGTAGTTCTTAAAGTTTTCTTTACAAAAGTAGTCATTTAATTCTGGCTTATATTGCTTATAACTATGTTTAGGATTTGGAGGTTTTCTTTCTTTTATATAACCTTAATGACAATCACTAAAGAAGGTTACTTGCATTATATTTATTATTAAGAAGAAAAATGTGGCATAATTAAATGAGAAAATAGTTATGTTATAACAAGATGCCTAATGTTGAACATGACAAATCCATGCCTACTCCTTGGTTGATAAGGCGGCTCTGTATACACAACCATATTTACCTAAATCCCTTTGAGAAAATCATGTCCCTTTGTTCCCCTGGCCAGATTCTCTACCTTTGTTGTATGATCCTATATTGTCTTTCCTTTTGCAGGAATTTTGTTCCATCTATAATCCATAGTCTATTATATTTTTAATATTTACTTCCCTCTTTTCATTAAATTATTAAAATACTTAATAGTCATCTATCATCAATATTTTATTCAATACTTTATCTGCTTACTTCTGTCACTCCTAGTTAGTTAGTAATTCCACACTGAGAAACTTTGAGACTGGAAATATAAACTTGAACATCAACAGAATACAAATAATGTTGGAATTATGTTAGTGCAAAATACCTTCCAGGAATGATGAGTGGCATAAAAAGTCCAGGGGAGAAAAGTTAAACTCAACGTGAACTAGAGAGTAAGAACAAAGACAGATATCTTATACTTGTCTAGAAATTTTACAAGGAAAGTAGGACAGAGTGCTAGAAAGAATACTGAGAAATCATAGTTATGAGTAAAGATTGTCCAACTTCTAAAATGCCACAGAAGGGGAAATAAGATTGTCATAACTAGTTTGTTGACAGATGATTCAGTGGAAGGGTGGAAATAGAAATGAGATAAACATGAAGTAAAGATGCAGACACATTATTATAATATTTATAGTTCAATGAATCTGTGATGAAAAGTTACAGAAAACCGTTATGGCATGTGGACTTAAGGCAAAGCTGTGCTTTAAAATAATATGATTTCCATAGCATGCAGGTATGCACACACACAAATAGTGTATTTTATACTATCTTATCAGTTTTTCAGCATTTCATTGGGTCTTTCTTATTTGTTCAGTTTGCGAATTTTCCTCAGAATTTTTTGATACGTTAATGTCACTATTCTGGAAAAATGATGCCTAACAAATCTAAGTTTTCTCTTCTTTATAGCTAATTTTTGAATGCTTTCTTTCTTTTTATATATCATTAGTATTTTATAGTTTTTATTTTCTATAAACTATTGAATGAAAAATTTCCTAAGCTTGATAATTAATTATATTGAGTCCCCATATTCAAACAAAATAAGTTATATTCAAGTAATTTATGTATATAAATTATGTGTGTAGTTGAGTGAACTTACTTAACATTTATAATTATACTAGAGGCCTAGTGCATGAATACATGCACCAGTAGGGTCCTTCAGCCTGGCCTGAGCCCTCTTGCAATCTGGGTCCTCTTGGGGGATGTCAAAGAGCTGGTTTTAGCCCGATCCTCACAGGCCCAATCCTGACAGAAAGGAGCCTGATACTGAGCATTGATCATCTGCCCTCTGGTGGACAGTGTGCATCATAGCAACTGGTTGACAGTTGTTCAGTTGCTTAGGCATATATATATATATATATATATATATGCCCTGTGCACGAAATTCATGCATGGAGGGTATGCCCCGCACACCATCCTGCACCCTCTTAAATCTGGGACTCCTCGACGGATATCCAACTGCCCCTTAGGAATAAGCCTAAACAAGCAGTTGGACATCCCTCTCACAATTCAGGACTGCTGGCTCCCAAATGCTCGCCTGCCTACCTTCCTGATTGCCTCTAACCACTTCTGACTGCAGCCTGATCACCCTAACCACTCCCCTGCCAGCTTGATTGATGCTTAACTGTTCCCCTGCCAGTCTGTTTGTCCCTAACTGTCCTCCCCTGCAGGCCAGGTCTCCTCCAACTGCCCTTCCCTGAAGGCCCTATCATCCCCAACTTCCTTCCTCTGCTGGCCTGGTCACCCCTAACTGCCCTCCCTTGAAGATTTAATCACCTCCAACTACCCTCCTTGCAGGCCTGGTCCCTCCCAACTGCCCTTTCTTACTGGCCATCTTGTGGTGGCCATCTTATGTCCACATGGGGTCATTCATCTTTGTCCACATGGGATCAGTCATCTTGTGTGTTGAAGGGAAGGTAAATTTTCATATTACTCAATTATTAATAGGACAGAGGCCTGGTGCAGGGGTGGAGGCCTGCTGGTTTGCCCTGAAGGGAATCCCAGATCAGGATGGAGGTTCCCTTGGGGCATAGGTTGGTCTGGGCAAGGGGCCTCTGTTGGTTTGCAGGCCAGTCAGGCCCCTGGCAACCCAAGTGGAGGCCCTAGAATCTAGGGTTTGTTTATCTTCTACAATTGAAACTTTGTAGCCTTGAGCAAATGCTAGGGCCAGCCAGGAAGCTTGGCTTCCTCCATTGCTAGGGAAACCTAAGCCTCTTGCTTGTTCCATGCCATAGCCATCTTGGTTGGGTTAATTTCCACACTTGTACCTGATTGGCTTGTGGCTGTGGTTTTTGGGTGAGGCAGAAGTACTGAAAGCACTGTCAATTTGCATGCAAATTAACCCTCAAGCTTTTTTTAGGTTAATTTGCATACTAGCTCCTGATTGGCTGGTGTGTGTCACAAAGGTACAGTCAATTAGCATGTTATTCTTTTAGTCAGTAGATATTTTGTTTCAAGCTGAAAACACTGCAGTTAATAGGAGAGCAACAATTTGTAGAATTAATATATTTTACATGTTGCAGAAATAAGTCTAAATAATCAACACAGATGGACCAAAATAAAAACATTTTAAAACAATTAGGTCATTTGGTTTTACACTTATTTTAAAGTCAGGAAGAAAAAGATTGATTTGAGACAAACAATATTCATCTTTAATCATTCTGTACTTCAGTGGTAGGAGGGATTCACTTATTTAAACTCTTGCAATACTATGACATTGCTATTAGAATACAGGTTAACAAGATTGTATATGACAGAAGTTAAGTTCCTATGTTGACTAAACATTTTACATTATACATCCCTATTTCTACACAATAAGTGATACCTAATAACTAAATATTTAAAAAAAATCAAAACAGAAGTTTGAGTACTTTAAAATTTTAGGAATTAAGGTTGAAGTGAGGGGTTTTACTAGAAGTTAACTTTTTAATGTATTTATGAAATATTAAATGTTAACATTATTCCAGGTAATTCATATACTTAAAAATAATAGCCTCACTATGGTCTTTTTTATTATATAATTAGTTCAATAAATACACAAAAGGATCATTGCATATTAACATTCTCACATTAAAGTTCCAACTAAAATATTTCAATGATTAAACTTGGAAATGAAATGGAATGCAGTTTTTATGGACTTATCTTTTCTACCAAAATAAAATTTTATCACAAATACAAAATGAAGGAAAAAACCTGTCAGCATATTTTATAAGATTTTCTGAGTTGAGTAAAATCCTAATACATACAAACTCAAGGTCATAACATTGAAAATGACTAAAGGCTTGACCTACCGGAAGTCATTGCTGGGTTGTCATGACAACTCAGCATTGACTGCCCTTCTGCTGTGGGCACCACGACCCAGCACTGATTGCAGAGGGTGCTGCAGATCAGGCCTGAAGGGAGGCCCAGGGAGAAAGAAGCAGGGTCTGATCCATAGCCTCCATGACAGCTGTGGATCAACCCTTGCCTCTCTCTTTCTCTCTGGGCCGAGACAGCAGCCATGCCTCTCTTTCTCTCGGGCCTCTACTGGGGCTGCTGGTCAGCCCG
Organism: Lasiurus borealis; assembly: GCA_004026805.1. Lineage (NCBI taxonomy): Eukaryota > Metazoa > Chordata > Mammalia > Chiroptera > Vespertilionidae > Lasiurus > Lasiurus borealis. The sequence continues at coordinate 7,376 of PVJN01015876.1, forward strand.
ACCTCTCTAATAAGGCCCATTGATAGGCCCGGAGACACTGACTGGCAGGGAAACTGACTAATCAGAACCATGGAGCTTTTGATGTTGACTGGCATAGAAACTGACCAATCAAAACCTAATCTGGGTGAACTGCAAAGGCAAAACCTAAGGTGAGAAGGAGTTTTAAGGGCAACACTGTTTGGTGTAAGATGTAAGAAAGCAGTTCAACTTTTTAATGATTGGTTTGGCAGTATAGTGTATATGGCTGGTTATCAGTCCAGGTAAGAGATTATATATTTTTGTCTGCCAAGATATCTTCTCCTGATGAAAAAGGCTCCACCCACATTTAAGTAATATACTGGGTGGACCAACCATCTTTTGGATGTCTGACTTCCTTTTGGACAAAGCGATGGTGGTGGAGACCAACACAGAATCCATTAGGGGCAATCAGGTCAGCAGGGGCAGGCAGTTGGGGGCAAGATCAATTCGGCAGGGAAAGGTCATTGGTGGCGAGATCAGGCCAGCAAGGGAGGGCCTTTGAGGGTGAGATCAGGACTGCAAGGGAGGGCAATTAGAGGTGATTAGGCAGGCATGCAGAGGGGTTAGGAGCCGTCAGGCAGGCAGGCAGAGGTAATTAGGGGCCATCAGGCAAGCAGGAAGGTGAGTGGTTAGGAGCTAGCATTCCCAGATTGCTAGAAAGATGCCTGACCCACCAGTTTAGGCCCAATCTCAGGCCTAAACTGGTGGTCAAACATCCCCCAAGAGGTTCCTGATTTGAGAGGGTACATGCTGGGTTCAGGAAACCCCGCCTCGTGCACTAATATCATGCACTGGGTCACTAGTATTCAATAAATGCATAACATTGCTTAGAGCTATATAATCAGAATAAATCTGTTTAATGTAGAAACTAACACACTGCTTGGCATCAGTTGAAATACCTTAGATGTGCCTTTTCTATTACTAAAAAATTACCAAGTCACATACAGGATGGTTAAAAATGTCCAATGCAATATAATCTTAGTTTCCTAGAATAAATGTGTGAATGTGTATGTGGTGTGTGTGTGTGTGTGTGTGTGTGTGTGTGTGTGTACACACACAGAGAGAGAGAGAGAGAGAGAGAGAGAGAGAGAGAGAGAGAGAGAGAGAGAGAATATGCAATTTAGGCACGATGCCATAATGGGTCATTACTGGACAAGAGGTTGCAAGTGCAGGTGAGGGTCAGAGCAGGGACAGAGACAGGGGGACAGAGACAGAGGGGCCCGCAAGCTGCTGTGCCCTGGGTTGGGCCGGCCCCTGGAGCTGGAGCGTATATGGACAGGGGGACAGGGACGGGGCGAGGGCGGGGGGTGGGTGGCAGCCCACAACCTCCACTGCCAAGTGCAGGTTTGGAGAGGAGAAGGCACTCGCTCCTGCAGAAGCAGTATGGCTCCCTCCGACCTCCCACAGAATGGGCCTGGGTCCCTCCCATGGGCGCCAGCAGTTGCTTCCGCCTCCCCCAGAAGTCGCATGGGTCCTGTGGAAGCAGCACGGCTCCCTCCCGGCTCTTGTGGGTGCCCGGGGCTCGCTCCCTCCTCCCGCAGAAGCATCAGGTGCCCCTGGAGGCACGCTGCGTTTCCCGCTGGCTCTCAAGGAAGCTTCGGATGACCTACTGCGCATGGTATCTTGGGATGGGCTACTAGTACACATATAATCAAAGTAGCATAGGTATTGATATAGACAGGATTTCTATTAATTCCAATTTCTATTAATTCTACTTACTATGTGCTGATGCCTGGGTCAAGAGCTCCACAGCATTATAACAAGGAAAGCAAAAATGAGTGGGTATCTTGGAAATCCATTGAAAGCATGGAGCTAGCTCAGTAAAATCAGCTTGGATTTTAAAGTAGTTTGTTCTTCTCTTCTAGCTTAGTCACTCGCCAGTCTTAATGAAATCTCTATTTATCTGGGAAAATAACATTTCTTTAGGAATATGTGATGATCCCAATTATTTCAAACCAAAACTACCTGTTCTTCAAAGGTCTCTCTTCAAACTTAAACCATTTTTTCACATTACATCTTTTTTTAAATATATATTTTGTTGATTTTTTTACAGAGAGGAAGGGAGAGGGATAGAAAGTCCGAAACATCGATGAGAGAGAGACATCAATCAGCCACCTCCTGCATGCCCCACAGTGGAGATGTGCCCGCAAGCAAGGTACATGCCCCCGACTGGAATCGAATCTGGGACTTTTCAGTCCGTAAGCCGATGCTCTATCCACTGAGCCAAACCAGTCTCAGCCCACATTACATCTTGACTAAAACTCAGGAACAAACAATCCTCTTATTTCTCATGTAAAAACTTTATTAAAATCTCAGATGTCAATAGATTTACTGATTGTTTAGACCTAAACTTTATTTCTGTCAATCAACATTTCACCTTCTTCTAAAAGTCTGCTTTAAACACACCCTCCAAGCAAACTTCAAAGAAAAATTCTTAGTCAACCCAACTTTTGCATATCTTTCCATGATACTTACTAATTTCTTACTTTTCATTTCAATTTTTTTGTCTATAATATTTTTTTTCCACTGTAGATACATGGTTCTAGTCCTGTATTATAACTCAATCAACACTTTATAAAATAAAACAATAATTTAATTAATCTATGTAACAAGAATAGTATCCATACAAATTACTCTTTTTCTGAAGTAGAGATGTTTCTACTAAGTTATTCATTTTGAGAACTATTGAATTTTGTGGTCTTTGAACCATATATACAAATATATTATGGCTAATTTGCAAGTTACTAGGTTGTATCTGTGACCTTGAAACAATGAATCTATATAATTAATTGACATGTTCAAAGTCATAGTGTCTTTGTATAAGAGATGAAGACTACCCAATTAATACCGATGGCCAAATAATTAAATATTAAAGAGAGAAAGACACTAATAAATATTCAATGCAAGATGCCTTCTGCATTATCCTACAGCAAGGTATTGGTTACAGTACCTATCATTTATAATGATCAAGACTATTTTTTCTAATTGCCTTTTTTATACCCCAAAGATTATTTTACTACTTAAGGAAATGCTTCAAACACATGTAATCCTAGTGGAGGAGTGATTTTCTGCTAAATTAATTTGTTAGAAGTACTCTCTCAGTGACTTCCACACTCCAGAAACTGTAGCTATTTGAGGTATTCGAATTAGTAGTGCTTCCAGTAATAATGGGCTCACTCAAACCTCACAAGGACCACTTGAACTTTGGGGTTCACAGCAGAGAGATAAAATAATCTTCAGGGTTACAGCTATCAGATAAGGAGAAATAGGACACTGGTGGCTACCTTATGCAAATTAAAAAATACAGAAAATAAATATATAATATTCAAATTTTTCAAAAATTATAAGAATTCATATTCATTTGAGTAGATAGAAATTTTTTTTTTGGAAAATTCTGGAAGTGTTCTTTTATTTAACTGAATTTTTATATTTCTTTTCTTTTTCTTTTTTCCTCACTGAGTGCTCTGGTGATTGAATATCAATGCAAGATTACAACTGTCTCTTCTCCTATCTGTTAGAGCATATGTTAACTGTGAATAGGTATAATGCCATTAAGTGTTGTTTCCAAGCAATTGAGATTCTATAACTGGAATAAGTGGCTATCACACTGTAGACATGCTGGCACATGGCATTGTTTATCATTGTATATACGGGACAGCCAGCAATGGTTTGGTTGTGTGCTTTGTCTACCTGAAGCTAAATTTAGAAACTTATTTTTTTTTCTTGGCAAGGAGTTCACTTTCCAGCTCCTGCAGGTTAACCATTTTGTAGAGGCTTCTTTGTAGCATGCTGCTGCTTTTATTTCAAGTGAAAGAGAGTGAATGTAAATATTTTCCAGGCATGTCCAATGTGATATTTCTATTAACAAATACAAACATATTAAATTAAGATGCCTATGCTTCCATGTTTGCAATGGCCTTAAAATTATATTTAACATTGTGTCCCTAGTTTTGCCTTCTCCAAAATCTCATAGAGATTGAATTATACAATTTGTGCAGCCTTTTCAGAAGAGCTTCTTTCACGTAGTACTATGCACTTTGGGTCCTTTTATGACTTCCTAGCTCATTTCTTTTTAGCACTGAACAGTATTCCATTGTCTGGATGTACTGCATTTTATTCACCTCCTAAAATATGTCCTGGTTGCTTTCATGTTTGGGCAATTTCCAGTAAAGCTGCTATAAACATCTGTGTGCAGGTGTTTGTGCAGACATATATTGTCAACTCTTTTGAGTGAACACCAAGGAGCAGGACTGCCGGATCGTGGGACAAGAGTCACTGCCCCATCCTCAGTCCCACCAGCACTGGCTGAGAGCTCCCGCTGTTGCTGCTCACCCAGGGCAGCATTTTTCACTGTCCAGGGTCCTGACTGTAGGCTCTCTGAGAGGTGTAGAATGGTATCTCAATGCTGTTTCAATTAATTTCCCTTTCAAATGTATTTTCACAGATGATATGGGGTACTTATCAGATAACTTATTCTTCATATTTTCTAATACAGATATAGAAAAATATTTTTTTTTTGTTTTTGACATCCCTTATATCACCTTATAACCTCGTGCTTAACTTTCTTCTCTGACTCATTTCTCTTTACAGTTTTTGATGACTTGCTTTTGTATTTTCACCATTTTTTAATAAAAGTTTCTTTTTTCTGCAAACACACATTCTTATTCCATTTTCATCCTGCTGTATGTGCATCAGTTATCAACTCAACACACATTAATTCAATGGTAGCTAGTACCTGATACAGTGGTTGTGTTGAAAGTATTAAAGCTCATAGGAATGCATTCTTTAAGGAGTTCACAATCTGAGTATAATAATAATAATAATATTTAATAAAACATTTCAATTTTCAAAACAAAGCTATAAACAAGTTATGTGGTAGTCTTTCTTTTAAAAACAAACAATTAAAATAAACAAGTGCATTCTCAGGGAAACCCACTATTTACTTATTGTCTGTGTAGGAATTCAAACACAGACACATTGGCCACAGTGCAATGTACTTTAATTGTGCACACAGTTTTGCTGTGTGGAAATTACTTTTCAAAATTCATATTGATTAACAAGTTGTAGGAAGAGCCTTAAAACTCAGAATTCAGAATCACGGCCTTTAAAGTCCAGAAAGGGATGTAAATCATACATGATTCCTCTGTGATGTAAAAGAATCAGTTTCCCATATTCTGGGTTCTAGAAGTCCTCTCGATTTTCTCGGTCACAATTGATTCTCATGTATATAAGAACATCAACATATATGTGGTAAGCTTGCTTTCAGTAAATATTTTTTCAAAAGGACGTCAGCAATGACTCCATAAATTTTGATAATGCTGTTCAGAATATACAATTTGTGTGGAATGCTAATGTTACCATCATAACTAGCTAGTTATTAATATTGATGATAGGAAAGTAGCAAAGGAAGGCCAGACATAAGTGTGGTGGTCTGACAGCTTCACCAGGAAGCTGCACTTTCACACTCCCCACCAGGATCACCAGCCCATTCCTTGCTGATCACTGGGGGAAGGGGTACACCAAAGGCAGATGGACACATGCACAGTGAAGTCTGGGTGACCTATGGTAGGTGCCTTCCTGACAGTCTAACTTGAGAAAAAGATCATTGACTACAGGGGTTAGAGCCACCGCAACTGTGCGAAATCTTAGGAGGTTTGAATCCCCAAAGGATCTCTCTTCTCTAGTTCCCCTTGCTTTGCCCCTGCTTCCTTGCCTTCCCTGTTCTGTGACCCATGCTAGGCAGCCACGTGGCCCTCGAAGACACATGGGTCATGGCCATTCAGACCACACACACAATGAACTGCAAGCTAAACTAGCCAGATGTACTGCACTGGCAAATGTAGAAGGTGGTCTCTCTGGGCAGTGGCTTTGATTCTAGCTCCACAGCAGACAAAATGGGACTTTTGCACAGCAGAACTCAGAGGGATGAGACCTTAGAAACTCAGTGATTTAACTCCATTGAAATAAAGCTTTTCTTTTTTTAATAATACTCTTTCTTAAAAATATATTTTATTGATTTTTTTACAGAGAGGAAGGAAGAGAGATAGAAAGTCAGAAACATCGATGAGAGACATCGATCAGCCGCCTCCTGCAGGCCCCACAGTAGAAATGTGCCTGCAAGCAAGGTACATGCCCCCAACCGGAATCAAACCTGGGACCTTTCAGTCCGCAAGCCGATGCTCTATCCACTGAGCCAAGCCAGTCTTGGCGAAATAAAGCTTTTCTTGATACCTCATCCTCTAATGCGACCTCAGGAAATTCTTATTCCTGCAGCAGCCCAAGAATTCCACTTCCACTAGTGACAGATAGAGACATGGATGGCACCTCACCAACAAGATTAATACTGGTGAAACATGTATATCATAGATATAATTTAAGAACATGAATAGAGAGTAGAAAAGGCAAAACAAATCAGAGAAATACTTTTCTCCTCACATTGTTTTGTAGTCTGGGTGCTTGCAGTTTAATATTTACCAGGAACAGTTCTCCACAAATACTTTCTACTGTGCATACACATGTATATCTACATCTTCACATGTGTGGCCCAATGTAGTTTCTTCCTCCATCTCAATTTCCTTTTTAGCACTAAATTGTCCTCTTTTCCCATTGACTGATTAGATATTTTCATTTGTGTATGTCACAGGAACCCTCAATAAAACACATGCAAAATAATATTCAAAATGTCACTCTCCAAAAGATCCTTTAGCTCTATTCTTCTCAGTTAAATAGGATAATCATCAACACACTCTATCATAATGCTTTCCTCTCATATTCTTTGTATCTGTCTATCATATTAGCCAGACAATATCATGGAGTTTACATAATGTCATTCAACACAGGATCTATTATCTAATCCTATTCACACTTCCAAGAAAATAAAATTACTTATTTTCCAACTGAGAAATATATTTGTTTTTCTGTGCTTCTGTCTCAAATTATCTCAGGAAAGTTGTGCTACTTTTTGTCACTATAATTCATTGATTAGAGCACATTGCTATTCATGTTGACCCAGCCCTTTTCTCTTCCCTACCAAAATTTTCCAAGATGCTAAAGTTGTTAGTCCATGTTGTTAAGGAAAAATTTTGAAAAATTTTTGGGTTGCTGATGCTGTGCAAAATAACGCAACACCATAAGATTTTCATGACAAACCTAACTGAGGCAGTATCTAAAAAGACACCCCTGCCATTTATTTAACCATATGTCAACTCAGGTTATTTAAGAAATAATTATATAATGAAAGTATTTTTTAAAATAATATAATTAGAGAACGATCCAAAATAAACTATACTGTTTAAAAACATAGGGGACAATAAATCAATATCAAATTAAAGTAAAACTGTAGTCTTATAAAACTTTATAGTGGCAGAACCTAAAATATAAATATAAAGAGGTTTCTAAAATCATATTGTTAGAAGTTCATGATGAAAGCTTTATTGTTAAGAATTTTCACCAAAAGAATAAAAAAATAGGAGGACAAGGTAAGGGAAAGGGGAGAGGAAGGAGGAAAAAAGAGGGAGGAAGCAGAAGGGGGAGTAGGAAGCAAATGAAGATAAAAAAATATAAGAAAAAATAAAAGGGAGAGTTTCCTATGTTGACAAAAGTTTAAGGAAATAATTCTTAGTTAAGGTATTCTCCAAGATTTTAATACACAAGATTCCAATACAACTAAGATGACAATAAATTTTAACTTCCATACACCCAAGGTTCTATTAATTCTTAGCACTCAGAAATTTGTCTTTGCTGCCCGGTGTATCTCAGTAGTTGAGTGTTGAACTATGAACTAGGAGGTCATGGTTCCATTCCTAGTCAGAGCACATGCCTGGGTGGGGTAGGGTTGGGGGATAGGAGGTAGCCAAATAATAATCCTCTCTCATCATTGATGCTTCTAGCTTTCTCTCCTTCTTTCTTCCCCTCTGAAACCAATAAAAATACATTAAAAAAAAAGAAATGTTTCTTTGTGAAACCTATTTTTTTCCAAACACAAGAAAAATATTTTTGTCATAAAAATTACTTAATAGAACACTTTATGGAATTAATAATAGTTCAATTCCCTGTTTATCCCATAATTTTTTCAGGGTGTTAAAATCTCTTTGAATCTCTAGCTATTAGCAGGGTGTTCAGCAATTTAGGTGCACTTGATGTCACTTAGAAATGTCTTAATCTTTATTCTCCTCTAAATAAATTTAAAAAAAATTCTCCAGGAAGTTTTTTCAAACCCATCACACTTGGTCAGGTCTTATATGTTTTTATTGCTCTGTATACTTTTCTCCAGAGTCCCTGACACAACTTTAACTAAACAACTAATAGTGTAATTATTAACATAATGTTTCCCTAGAGAATGGGAAGAGGAACCAATTCTGACTTAATGATCATTTGACGCATAGTACCAAACACTGTTCACAGGATTTAACAGATGCTCGAGAAGAAGCTATTATTGATTGAATCAAGACATTGATGTTCAGAGAAGTGATGTGACTATCTCCTATAGAACCAGCCAATGAATAAGGGGCAAGTTCAAGTTCAAGCAAGAGTGCAGATTTAAAACACAGATCACAACTCTTACTTTTGGACTTAAATCTTTCTTTTTAATATAGTAGCCACAGGCACTCTAGGCTATCTAAATTTGTATTTGTAGTTAAATTAGTTAAATATACTTAACATTTTAGAGCCTTATTACACTAACAACATTTCACATAGTCAAAGTCTTATGTGACAATGGTTAGCACACTGAAGAGTAGAGAAGAATCTTTTCATGTTTGTAGGATGTTCTCTTAAACAGCAATGCTCATGCTTGACCGTATAAAAATATCCAATACAAAAATAATAATAGCCTCTCCTAAAACTGAAATATTAATTGTATTCACTCTAATCATTTACCTAGCCTGAAATTCTTTATTCTTAATTGTTTTTAAAATATCTACAAAAGTTCCAAAAAATATCACTTGTGAAGTAAACTTCAGTTTAGCAGTCAATATAAAGCTTAAAATAATACAAATATGGTAATGTAAAAATGACAATAAGCCTCTAGTTTATCTATGCTGATGACAGACAGTAAGGAATTAGGTTCATTTTGATAAGAAAAATTTAATTGAGAAAGACAATGTAACTGGCTTATGTCTACAAAGCACAATGTAGGGATCAGGTTAATTTAATCATCATGGATAAGCCAAATAAATAGAAAGGGTAAAAAAAATGCACGATGACCTCCAATACTAATTTTGGATATGTAAATGGACTCTATTATCTGGTTAATGAAAATAATTATTAAAATTAGTACAGGTAAAGTCAAAGGTGTTTGGATAGTGACAAAATATATTATATAGGAAAAAACAAAAACAAAAAAACCTGACTCCTTATTTGAGGGAAAACAGAGAAGTGTTACTCTACATTTAAGAACTATCCATAAATGTGAAAATGGTTCCAGGATTAGAAATGGGTTAGGTTTTTTGGGGAATGATGCATTTTAAGGAAACAGTGAACAATTTCACCACTTTCTATGCTACCAAAATGAGAGGCTCTTGAACAAACTAAAAGCTATTGATCTCAACAAAGGCCATAGAAACATTTTCTCTTTCAAATAGTAAGGCATCATTTTAAATATAGATCTTAGGAAGTCTTGATCCTAGAATGAGGTGCTCTTGGAAATTGGCATTTTGAATCTTTTGTTTGAAAAACAAGCACTCTGAAAATCTGGGGCTGTAACCCAACTGCATACAACAAATAAGTGTGCAGAAAAGTAAACATTTTCCAAAAGTATTCAGGGTGGTGAGTAGGATGTTAAAATACACACAAAAAAGTCAGAGTTAGATTTTCTGAGCACTTGATGGGTTCCTAAATGAGCCCTGAATTAGGCAGATCATCTGGGTGCTTTCAGGGACCTGGGAGATTCTTTTTCTCAATGATCAAGGTCCAGGAAGCTCTCTAAGAAAAGTCATTCTTTCAGTCCTTTTCTCATATAAGTTTACACTTGCAACTGTCAGCACTGAGACACCAGCAAAACAGTAATTATTAATACAGTCTTTATAATCCAAGTAGTGAGCACCAACTCTGTTCAGGAGCTACATCCCATTATTAGAGAAAAGATAAATTTCAGTCTGATATTCAAGCTTATGAACTTGGTTTTTGTAAGTAGACTAGTATTAGTCTATTGGAAAGGGGTAGAGAATGTAGTATGGTACACCACCAAAGTAGGTATGACATAGAACCGAAAGCAGACAACATAGTGTTTTCTATGGGGATTCGTTCACAAGGCATGACTTGGTAGAAAAAGCTTCATACACAAGAGAAACGCAATTATTCCTTGGGCTATATAGTAAGTGAGTAATTCAAAGTCTGACTTAACATGCAAGGTAACATATGTTTGATCCAAATGCACTAACTGTTAATGCAGGATGCTGGAAAATACATTATCCACAATTAATAATGACGACTATTGTCCCTTTAAAACTGGACATTGTTATGCTTTTGAACCTCTTCCATTATCCTAGTCAATTCTAGTTTATAAAGTTGTCTCAGTTTTCCATTGTTACTGTAATAAACTATCACCTATAGCATGTAAAACAATCAAGTTTATTATTTTAGAGTATAGAAGACAAAATTCCAAAATCGGTTTTAGTGGACTAAAATCAAGGTGTCACCAAAATTGTGTTCCTTCTGTAAGGTCCAGGAACTAAAAGAATCCATTATAACTCAGAATGATGAAGAAAGAATATGAAGGAATATAAATATAATCCCAGATATTAACATGAAAACATGAATGCTGATCACTGCTTTAACGGAAACAAATCATTTTATGTTTTCTCAATTTCAGTTCACTCAGTACCTCTGGAATATGATCAATAGGTTAGTTTAAGAGATGATAACTACCACATAATTTAAGGATCTAAAAAAAATCTACTTGTCTGCCTAGTGAATGAAATCATGGCTACTATGATGAAAGATGATTTATTATTTATCGTGGTTTAACACATGATTCCACAATAAAACAACACTAAAAGCTTAAATGTTTTATATTATTGGGAAAATTAATTGTGAAAAAATGCTTCATATAATTATTACTCTGAAAATTGGCCTTTTTACATTTTGATACGTTCAAAAATTAAGGTACTTAATTAATAGTCAGTATTCAAACCCAGGGTTTGAGGGAGGGAATATGGTTCAGATATACCTTCAAAGGTTGGTCACTTAGCTGTCACCTTTTCATTTTTTCTCTGCCTTTACAGAGTATCATGATAATTTTCTCCTGCCTTTCTAACTATGACGTCAAACTTGAGAAATTATGTGTGTTTTCCACAATTTCAAATACAATTTTGGTTATTAAATATTCTTGTAGCAAAATAATTACAGTACAGATAAGCAACTTAAACACCAAAAAAAGAATGATGTTTTTTGAATAATTAAGTAGTACTAATATTTCATTGCACATATTTTTATAGAGAATAGAACAGCTATAAAGAGTGTGTTTTGAATTTTCAGTTAGCATGTAATGAGACTGACTATAATCCTGGATATAAAAATATATTCATTCATGCCTTTGGTTAGTGATAAAAATGTTAAATGTTTAGTTTATGGCTAAAATACAAGAGATCCTTTCTCCCAGGCAGTATAAAAAACAGAAGATTTTTTAAAAATACAATACTAAGTGACAGATTGAATGGCTATATATAAAATGCTATTTAATTTATGTCATAATATATTTTTCATGATTACATTATCTTCATTCATTAAATTATGTAAGTCTGTGTCAGTGGAGAAAACAACTCTGGTATAGGAAAGAAAGGAAGAGAAATAATATATTCTATTACTTCCTTTTAGCATCGGTCTTGCTGATTCTTACTATGCATTTTGGAAACTTTTAGTTATGTCTTATCTTTTCCTCTTAAATGGTCACATATTTAATGGGAAACTATTACTAGTCCATTCATTCCTCAGGCCACAGCTCTATCAGCTAGGTAAAACCAGCTGGTCAGTCTAATCATTGTTAAGTTAGTTGGGATGAGCTTTCTTTTTAAGTGCAGTTCGACATTGGCACTGGATAGGCCAACTTTAATTCATATTCTGTTAGGCACGGATCTGGCTGAGATCTCAGTGACCTCTATTATCTCTCATTGTGACAATAGATACTTTCTGTGATCTTCCTGCTTTTCATTCAGTTCACATTGCTGTGCAATTGTTTTTGCATGATCATGGGATCTGGTACAAGGCTATACTCCATTGGTTGCCATCACTGGGGAAAAAGGTTGTGAGGATGAATCACAGAAAATCAGGAGCCTTGAGAGTGAAGAAGGACCCTGTAGTCTAATCAAATCATAGATTGTGTTTGAGTGACTGGAAGTGGCTGAGAATCGAAGAGAAATCAGCCATCTAAGAGAAACCCTTTCTGTCAAAGGGTTAAAGAGCACTCCTGTTGCCAAACTTGGGTAGATATAATTTAACTCATTGATTAGTCTAATCATTTAAAAATATGTATGCATGTATATAAACATGACCAATGGATACAAGACTCTGGAGCGGAGGCAGGAGAGGGCATGTACTGGGGGATAGGGAAGGCTGCAGGGAGGTCAGTAGTGGGGGAAAAAAGGAGACATATGTACTACTATTTGTAATACTTTAAACAATAAAAAATAAAAATATGTTTTTATTGATTTCAGAGAGGAAGGGAGAGGGGGGGAGAGAAACAGAGAGAAAGAGAGAAAGATCAATTACGAGAATCATTGATCAACTGCCTCTTGCATGCTCCGTGGGGATCGAACTTACAACCCAGGCATGTGCCCTTCACTGGCATCAATTCCGGGTCCCTTCAGTCCTCAGGCCACGCTCTATCAGATGGGTCACACCAGCTAGGTCAGTCTAATCATTGTTAAGTTAGTTGGGATGTGCTTTCTTTTTAATGTACAGTTTGACATTGGCACTGGATAGGTCAAGTTTAATGTATGTTCTGTTAGGCTGAACATCATTCATCTGGATTCCTTCCCTCTGTTGAAGTAATGCTTGTGCCTTCAAACGCAGATATAATGGACAAGTTTTATGTTAGGTAACATCTATGCATATCTATGGATGCAACCTTTTCATTGAAAACAAACGTTTAGCCAAAGATAACTTAATTTCAAGTGATTTTCCCTATGATTTGCTTCTCACTCACAGACTTTCTATTTAGGCTAACACGCTAATACTAACATTTCACTAGGTCATATACTTATGAATCATCTTGTGGAGAAGGTTCAAGGCAGCTTTTGCAATTAATAACTAATTAAGTCCAAGGCCTAGGGTGTCATATATATAATGAGACTGAGTGACTTGTTAACTCCTAAACTTATCATGAAAATAAAAAGTAGCATACCAATTAAGTGTGTGCTAATACCTAAGGAGTGTCAGATGACAGATGTCAAATAAGTGACATATTGTGAATGTAAGACTTTCAAGGAAATCTTGCAGCTTTATTAATCCATTGAATTTTCATAACATTGGACCAAAAATATTAAAAGAATTGATTCCATGTTGCATTTGATTTAAAATATATTCTCAAATTGCCACAATCAGCGATACAAATATATTTGAGTAAAATAAAGTTCTATTTATTCACTGGTTCTTAGAAAATAAACGTAACCTATCTGATTAGTACAAGTTAAACAGACATTAACTATAAACTGAGGAGTTTAAAAATACACATACACACACTTAGAATATTATTGCCATATATTTTATTTCTCCTTCGATGCTCCCATGGGGCAAAAATATTAGGAAAAAAGTGACTTCAGGGACACAGTTTGTTCTAGTTTATACACACACACACACACACACACACACACACACACACACACACATATATATATATATATATATATATATGTATACACACACACACATACACATACATACACACACACACACACACACACACACACACACACACACACACACAGATATATGCCAAGAGACTGGAATACTGGAACAAGCAGAATGACCAAACAACCTGTCACTATGATGCACATTGCAGCCAGTCAACCTCCTGCGGGCCCTCCCTCCAGCAAGCCCCGCCCATGATCAGCTCACCCCACCCTGGTGAATCCCCTCCTAAATCCCCTTCTAAATCCCCTACTCCCTGCCAGCCCAGCCAATTGGCTCCCATGGGAAGGGGGGCAGCCATACCCCATTGGAGCAGGATTTTGTGGACCGGACTTCTAGAAGTTGTATAATTAAGCTGGTTTATACTAAATATTTATCATATTTATAAAACTATATCCACCTTAATGGGACTGAATGATATGGAAAAAAGCAACAACCTGCTATCCTCTTTGTTCTTAAAGATGAAAGGATCTATCAGAGTTGCCAATGCTGCCATACAGATTTTAACATTTTTTTTTTCATGTAAATTTCAGCAAATGTGTTTCCTTGCCTTTAATTTTCCAGGTGAAAAAAAATGACTTGGGTGGAATAGAAATAACCTATATTTCTCAGAAGCCCTACTTACTTCAGTTGCTTAGCAGGGTATTATATTTTGAGACTTATAAACAGAAATGTATGAATGAAAAAAAATTCATTTGAGGAGTATTTAGATAATGATTTATGTAATTAAATGAACTATTCTGTATATTATCAAGTATTCCTCTTGATACACAAAAAAATTAAGGAAATAAAAATACAATTAAGAAATGTGTTCTATACTATTTGCTTATACATCACCTGCCATAAGCAGAAATATATTATGTTACCTGAAGTCTAGAAAGTATAATGACATTTATTTGAGAATGTAAAAAATAAAAACACAATTTTCTTTTTTTTAAAGTAACACCTATTGCTAATATATGTCTAGTCCCTAATATATGATAAATATTTTTTTTCTTTTATAAACCAACAGATTCAATTTTTCATTTATTTTACTAGTCATATAATAAGTATATTATATTCTCAAAATGAGTTGATTATTAAAAAAATATCTAGAAGTAATACTATCTAAAATAATGAAATACTCCTTTTAAGAAGCTATATGAATCAGAGACACTAGAAATTCTGTTAAAAGACCAATGAATTAGCAAAATAATTTTAAATTTAAAAATGTAAATTGGCTGAAACAAGAAAAATATTTCATACATATGCCACAAATACTTTGAAATTTCTTTAGATGTAACATAGAATACAACCAATGTATAGGAAACACAAATAACTGTCTTAGAACTCTCTCTTGAGACTATCACACTTTGTTGGGAAACATGAATAGACATGAACTCTACGAAACACTAAAATTCTTAAACAAATGACTGAGGGAGCTTGAAACTCAAGCTTAAAAATCTCTATATTGGCATTACCCTGGGGATTTAGCATTCCTACCATGTGGGCATGAATGCTCTCTGAAGCTTGCCTTTCTGCTCAGGTGGCACTGTATTAATTCTTCTCCATGCCCGCTTCACTCTAACATCACCTGGATATCTCACCTGTGGTTACTGCCCATAGACTAATATGTTGTTTACTTAAAAGTAAGATTTAAGTCTCTTAGCGTCTCAGAGTATGCTCTGAGATTCTTTGAACTGATGTCTCTGAGCTTTCCTCAAATGAAGCATGGTGTCTTTTTTTCAAATGTACTTGGAAAACATCCACCACCCTCTGTTCTGAGAAATGTGAGACATGTAGGCACATCCACTCATGCAACTTCTGGAACAGTTACCAGGCCTTACCTCTAAGCCTCTGGAATATGTAAATCTGAGTCTGACATATCTGTTGTGTCCTTGAAATTTAAGAGACTCAGGTCAGTTCTCCACGCAGACACATCAAAGCTGCTCTTCTCAGGCAGTGGAACTACAATTAACTAAATCACTTCCACATTTTTCACTCTGAATACCCAACTCTCTCACTAATTCACTTTTATAGCTTCCAAAGAGTATATATTTCCTACACTTTTCTCAGGACATTTACTTTTATGTAAATTATATGTTGTGATAATTTGGGGTCTCTTGCTACTGGGAAACAGTACCTGAAATAATAGGTAGGTAGATAGATAGATAGATAGATAGATAGATAGATAGATAGATAGATAGATATAGATATAGACATATATAGATATAGATATATCTACACCAATAAAAGAGACATATGCAAATTGACCATAGTCCACAATACACATCAGCCCATCAGAAGTATGCAAATTAACCCAACAAAGATGGCAAGTTAATTTGCATGCACAGGTGCAGAGCGAAGACTGAAGGCTCTGGCCCAAGCAAAGACTGAAGACTGAAGACTGAAGAGACTTGGCTTCCCTGCTGTGGAAAAAAGTGGAGAAGCCTCCAGGCCTGGCTTCTCTGCTGCAGCCAAAGCAAAGGCCTGGGTCCCAGATGCTGGAAGAAAACTGATGCCAGCAGCCAAGGGAAGGAAGGCCTATTGCATAAATCTTCGTGAAACAGTCTTCTAGTCGTATTTAATAAAAGAGCAATATGCAAGTTGACCATACCTCCACTATACTCACAAGCCACGTTCACCAGCCAATCAAAAGCATGCATGCGAGTTAACTCAAGTAAGATAGCTGTTGCCAGAACAGAACAGGATGCTGGGGTTTCTCTGGCAAAGGAGGAAGCCAAGCTTTCTGCCTGCACTGGTCTGTATTGGCCTCCACTTAAGGCTACAACATTTCAATTATTAAAGATAAATAATCTCAACAAAAATGGCAGCAGCCACAGAGCTGAAGAGAGCAGGAGGCTTGAGTTGCCCCTAGTGATGAAGGAAGCCAACCTTCAGCAGCCTTGACCTGCCCTGGTCTCCACCCAAGGCTAAAATTTCAGTTATAGAAGATAAATAAGTCCCAACAAAAATGGCTGTGGCCATAAAGCAAGCTGGAGGCTTGGCTCTGCTCAAGGCTACAAAGTTTCAGTTATAGAAGATAAATAAATCCCGGATACCAGGTCATCCACTTGAGTCACCAAGGGACATGGCCAGCCTGGAAACCACCACAGGCCCCTCACCAAGGCCATCCCATACCCTAAGGGAACCCCAAACCTGGTCCGGGACATCTTTCAGGGAAAATCAGCTGGACCCCACTCGTGCACCAGACCTCTATCCCAGTGATCAGCAAACTGTAGCTCAAGAGCCATATGTGACTCGTAAGCCAAGATTCGCTGCTCTGTTGACTAATGAGTTTGCTGACTACTGCCTTAGGTAAAAACACTTAAAAAACATTTTAATATTGTACTAATGTCTTTAGTATATTACCTGAAGTCAAAACGGCATAAGGGCAATGGTTTATGCAATGGTCAGCACACTCATTAGTCAACAAAGTGGCAAACCATGGCTTGTGAGTTGCATGTGGCTTGTGAGCCGCAGTTTGCCTACCACTGTACGATCCTATTTAATCCTAATAAAAATTAATATGCAAATTGACCATCTCTCCAACACACCAGATAGCTGCCTTCATGTAGTTAAAGATGACTGTCCCTAAGTGGACACAAGATGATGGCATAAGATGGCCAACAGGGGAGGGCAGTTGGGAAAGACCAGTCCTGCAAGGGAGGGCATTTGGAGGTGATCAAGCCTACAGAGGAGGGCAGATAGTCATGACCAGGCCAGCAGAGGAAGGAAGTTAGCAGTGACTGAGCCTGAAGGGAAGGGCATTTCGAGGGGGGACCCAGGCCTGAAGGGGAGAGGAGTTGAAGAGAACCAGGCCTGCAGGGAAGGGCAGTTAGGGGTGACCAGACCCACAGGGGAGGGAAGTTAGGGGCAAACAAACTGGCAGGGGAGTGATTAGGGGGTGATCAAGCTGGCAGGCAGAAGTGATTAGGGGCAATCAGAAAGGCAGGCAGGCAAGCAATTGGGAACCAGCAGTCCTGGATTATGAGATCCCTACTGAGCACTGGACATCCCTCAAGGGGTCCCAGATTGGAGAGGGTGCCAGTTGGGCTGAGGGACATATCCCCCACGCACAAATTTCATGCACTGGGCCTCTAATATGTGTGTGTGTGTGTGTGTGTGTGTGTGTGTGTGTGTGTGTGTGTGTGTATAAAGTGTCTCCTGGGAAGTTCAACCTGATGACTAGGAGTTCAATGGCTTACTATGAATGTGTGCTGACTACCAGGGGCGACAAGGAACAAAGAAAGGCCCCACCTGGCAGCCAGGAGTCAGCAGCATGGAAAGGGAGGCCCAGAGCAGCAACCAAAAGGCTCCAATTGGCCCTGATCACTGGCCAGTTCTAAGGAATCTACCCGTGCATGCATTTCATACTTATAAATGTCTGATGAAAATCATTTTTTAGTAAACCTCAATGGACTACCAAGCACAATTGTGCTACTTTTTCCACAAGAATTCACATTCACCTCAAATGTCTTCATATACCCAAAAAAAGAAACAAAAAGCATAAAATTAAAAGTGAAACTTAAAGAGAAACAGGAAAGAGAGAAAAAAAATGTTTCCAGGCAACCATATGTATAATGCCTTGAATACATCCATTGTTTTATTCATTTTTATTCAGTTGTCATGGGATTAACATTGCACTGATGCCCTGCTATCTAATAAAAGAGTGATATGCAAATTGACCATACCTCCACTACACCCACAAGCCATCCCCACCAGCCAATAAGAGCAAGTATACAAATTAAACCAACCAAGATGTCTATGGCCACAGAGAGAGCAGGAGGGAGCCTTGGGTTACCCCTGGCAATGGAGGAAGCCAAGCTTTCTGCAAACCCTGGCCTGCCCAGCCTCCGCTTAAGGCAACAAATGTTCAATGGCTGTGCGAACAGAAGGTTTGGCCCTGCTCCAAGCTACAAAGTTTCAATTGTAGAAGATAAATAAATCCCAGATACCAGGGCCTTTCCTTGGGTCACCAGCGGGGGGCATGGCTGGCCTACAAACCACCACAGGCCCCTCACCCAGGCCACCCCACACCCCAAGGGAACACCCACCCTTATCCAGGACACCATCAGTGCAAACCAGCTGGCCCCCACCTTTGCACCAGGCCTCTATCCTATCTAATAAAAGAGCAATATGCAGATTGACCATCACTCCAACACACAAGATGACTGCCCCCATGTGGTCAAAAGATCCTGGCCCCATGTGGACACAAGATGGCCAGCAGGGGAGGACAGTTGGCAGGGACCAGGCCTGCAAGGGAGAGCAGTCTTGGATTGTGAGAGGGATGTCCAAATGCCCCTTTAGGCCCAATCTGGGTAGTTGGACATCTAGAGGTCCCAGATTTGAGGGTGAAGGCTGGGCTGAAGGACACCAGCACCACCCCCATGAACAAATTCCATGCACACGGTCTCTAGTTTTATACTAAAATCCAATATGATGTGTGATATAAACAATCGGCATTTGCAGAACAAGTAAGGCTTTTTGGTGATCTTGGAGCAGAATTATGTATCCCTTTTACATACAAGTGAAGGGAACCTGAAGCTCCTTATTTTGAATGTGATATGAATACGCCTGTTTACAGAAAGCACAAAAGGCTTTTGTCCTTTCACTCCTCACTCCATTGACTCCCTTGATAAAAGGTGCATGCAGATCTTGGGTGGGTTCATATCTTTACTTGTTTCAGATAAGCTGAGCTATAAGAGTGGGGGTGTCGTGTCAATTTCACTTGGCTAACAAGTATATTTCAAAAAATAATAGTTTCTTATATGTCTACAGACTCCAATGTAAAATTCTACAGAGTGTGTGTGACTGACACCAGTGTCTACTTTGAAATAAAAAATAAAATTAATAATCAGAAAATATCTTTGAAAATGAAATGTATTATTCTTAAATGAGACAATTTGGAAACTGATTATAATTAAGCTGGAACTCGACACTATGTTATCCTCATTAATGAAAGAAAATTCCAGCACAGTAAAGAAAATGAGAGCTTGTTTTATATCTGTTACACAAGCACACTTATTTTAACAAGTAACAGGCAATATGGAATATAAACCACTTCTGCAAAATAAAAAAAAATATTGGCAATGTCAGCATGGAGAGAAATCATGAGACATGAGGTCACTACAACATTCCTTTTGTTCATTTATATGAGGAGTATTGGTTTTATTTTTCTGACAACCTCTCCTTTTTAAAATCTTAGAGTTTTCATATGTCTTTTTTATTACAAAGTCAGTGTTTGTTAACATTCTGTTCATTTTCAGAAATTCTCCCTATTGATCCCCTCTTCCCTGCACCTGCCCCTCCCAAGCTTTCATTACACTATTGTCTGTGTCAATGGGCCATGCCTTTATGCATATAAATCCCATGGCTTATTTTTCCCCTCAAACCCCCATCCTTACCTTCCCTCAAAAAATTTTAATAGCAACTTCCTGATTATAAAACAGTAAAGTTATCCTTGAAAATAAACCGTACCAAACATCCTTAGCCATTTCCTCTTTAACTATAGAAATAAAAAGGTTGCAGATATTTCACCATTATCATTTCTATGACATTTCTCAGAAAATTATAATAGCCTCTTTCAAAGTTAATTGAAATCAGTGAATAATAACTGTATAACATAACCTGCATTATAGTTTTTATTTCCAAATCAAAGTGTTCTTTCAAGTTTGTGACATGTTCTTACCATACTTCAGGTATTAGATCTATATTTAAACAACCATGTAAAAGCTAAAAATTACCATGGCTAAAAGGCACATGTGGATCTACTTTTGAAAGTCTGTTCACTGGAGATCTTTTCTCAATAAGAACAACCTCCATTATTCACTTGCTCATGACGAAGTTTTAAGTTAGTTAGTTTGTTTGTTCGTTCATTCATTCATTCATTCATCTTTTCTATCCATATTGAAATACAAAAATTGAACTGGAAGGCCCTGAATGCCCATTTTGAAGAATGAAGCCATGGACGAAAGGTGATAGGTGAAAAGTACAGAAACTTTATTGCAATCGGACACTACCTCTAAAATGTAATTCTAAAACCTAAGCCTGAGATTCTGACCCTCATGGATGGACAGAGGGGCCCTTGAAAAAGGTGACCTTTGCTTTCTTTGTCTTGAAGCATTAAATAGGCTGCGGTTCTTTGTCTGAACTCGACCTCTTCTTATCGGTCATTGTGCTGCATAGAGTTAGTTTTCAAAGCTCAAAGCCCACGTATCCCCCCCATCCCTTATCTTATTGGTTGGAATCACTGTTGATTTACCTTACAGCTCTCCCAGTTGTGTTGGCAGAGAAAGCCTTATCTTATGGCCCTCTGAGCTACTCAGGTCAGGGCTACTTTTGGCCTAACTTATGGTCTCTTCAATGGCTCAGACCCAAGATGCCTTTTGGTTTATGGCTGTCTTTAATTACACGGGTTAGATATATTTCTATTTGCCTATTCCACTTCTCTATCCTCCATTCAAGTAAGACAAACACCTTGGCATCTTCAAGTCTCCATTATGTATTCCTTTTCTAAAGACTAAAGCTTTCATTCCTAAAACTTTCTAAACCAGCTAGCTAACCCTTTCAATATCAACTTATTTTAGCATATTTTTCCAAATCTAATTTAAAACCATATTTTTACCCTATCTACCTCTCCCTCTTTCTTAGTATTACTATAATCTTGCACTTGAACTACTGCAATCATTTCTTAACTTGGCATCCTGCCTCCATCCTTCCTCTGTATTTCTCAACTAATCAAATCATTCTTCAGAACATTAATAATATGATGTAATTTCTCTGTCTCAAAACTATAAATGTTTTTTATTATATTCAAATAAAAATTAATCCTGCCCTGACTAACAAAGTTTGATTTAACAATCTTGGAAAACCTGCTTACCACTATAAAATCTATATATGACCATCTTGAAAGAAGGTAAAATATTTGGTATTGCTTTAGTAGTTTTCATTAATCCATGAACATTTGATATTTAAAATTAATACATTGCCTCAAATATGTGACATTTTGAATATAATATATAATTTTAGAACTAAAATAAGCAAAAGTTAAAAATAAAACAGCACTTTTTAGAAAGCCTTAAGTGTATATTCAATGACAAATATATAATTTATTATCTGAATTTTCCTACTTTCTCATTAAAACTTGAAGTCCATGGAGATAGTCGGAGGAAGGGATATCTGAATTTTCTTTTATTTTAGTCATTAGAAATTAAGGAGCTTCATTAAGTTTCTAGCTCAATTTGTATTTTCAGAAGAAAGATGACTTCAGTCTTAAAGAACAGTAGTTTTTTCATAAATCATTGTAAAATATCACTTACGTACTAATTCAGCAGGGGTTTGGGAGGTACAAAACTAATTAGTAATTTGCCAATTTCTGATCTGAAACTCCCAGCATGGTTGAATTCAAGTTACCAACCTGACATCACCTAACAGAGTACAGAGTTGGCAAGAGCTATATAGTAGCACCTCATTATATAAGACTAGAGGCCTGGTTCATTAAATCTGTGCATAGGGACGGAGTGAGTCCTTCAGCCCAGCCTGTACCCTCTGGCAATCAGGGACCGCTGGCTCCTAACCTCTCTCCTGCCTGCCTGATTGCCCCTAACCCCTCTGCCTCAACTCCGGCCACTGCAGCTTCATCAGCAAAGATTCTGGAATAAGAAAGGTCATTCAACTGTCCAAATCTAATTGGCATATTATGCTTTTTATTATTATCAATTTCTGCCACAGATGTAATATATAAAAACAAATAAATTGGAAAACAGATAATAACAAAATGCGCTAAAGTAATTAGAAAAAAATGTTTGCACCAATTAATAAATACTCAGATTATCAAATTATAATTAATTTAATAATGGTTGTGCTTAACAGCCACTTTGCACAAGACCTAAAAATGTAATAAGACAGAGTGAACTGACTCTTACATACCATTCCTTATAGATCCAAGATTTCAAGTGAGTTTTTGCAGGTCCTATGAATATCTTATATCAAGACTTTTAGCATACTCTACACATATTTATTAGGTTTATCTGGTCTGCTAATATTGAGCTTTTCAAAATTAAGAGTCATGTTATACTATGTAATATGTACTCTTAAACTAAATAGCACAGAACTGAACACGTAAGAATTACCCTATAAAATAGATTTGTCAGTACATCTATGACCTCTCTTTCTAGCTCCAAAAGTTTTTGAGTAGAAGAGCATTCCTGTGGAAGACTTTAAAACCCAGGAAAGTTAAACTTCATCCAAATTATATTTATGATATAAATGAATTAGCTCATGCAAGTTTCAATTCTGACATACTTTATGCAAAATCCTGACATATTGTCTCCAACTCCAAATATATGTCACCTAAGAGTACAGAATCTCTGCTTGGTTGACCTTTGCAGGAACTTCAAGGTAAAAGACACATGTGGTAATCATAGCAAAGTAGATCAAGAGGGTGCAACAACAGTTTTGAATGAGCTTGTTAGTTCAACCTGGTTGATCTGAACTGAATTATTGATGACTTCAATTTTGTGTGTGTGTGGTTGTGCAATAGAAACTATTCTTTCTAAAATAATAGAAAATCAGAATTAAATTAACTTCTGAAAATTCTGAGTTCTTTCCCCTGACATATAAACTTTCAGAGACCCCAGAGATTCTGTAAGTTTGAGCATGAATGGGATTCTTTCAAAGCCAAGGTATTTACCTTTGCCAAACAGTCCCCCAAAATGCCAGGGTTTATTCCTAATATTCTATGCCTTTGTAGCTCCCTGGGGCTGCTTTGACAAACAACACAATCTGGATGGCTAAGAACAACAAAAATGTTGTATTCTACAAGTTAGAAGTCTGAATTCAAGGTATCAGCAAGGCCATGTTTCTTTGAAATCTTTACGAGAGAATCATTCCCTCCCTCTGAACTCCTGGTAGTTTGCTGGCAACTCTTGGAATGACTTTGCTTGCAAATGCATCACTCTAATTTCTGCCTCCATTGCTCACATGCTGCCTTTTCTTTGTGTGCCTCTATCTTTTCTTCTTATAAAAACACCAGTCATGCTGGATTAGGGCTGACTCTTTCAGCTTAATTTGATTATATCTGCAAAAAAATAAAAATGAAAACTATTCCGACAAAGGCCACATTCACAACTACTGAGGGTTAGCTGTGAATATATCCTTTGTGCAAACACAATTTAACCTATAACAACACCTTGCTACTAAGTATGAGCTTTCTAGTAGAGGAATAAATACTGATTTGATGTATAATAGATTTGAGATGACAGGCCAACTTTTGGGAATTTATATATATATATTTTTAAATATTTTTTTTATTTATTTCAGTGAGAAAGGGAGAGATGAGAGAGAGAGAGAGAGAGAAACATTAATGATGAGAGAGAATCACTGATTGGCTCTCTCCTGCATGATCTGGGATTTAGCCCACAACTCAGGCATATGCCATGACCAGGAATTCAATCGTTACCTCCTGGTTCATAGATTGATGCTCAACCACCGAGCCATGCTGGCCAGCATTGGGGATTTAATTCTTGCACAATTGCTGTTATGAAAAGGTAGCACCACAAACTTGACATTATCCTTTTCAAATTTAATATATAATGTATCATTTTAGATATTTTAATTATACATTTCAGTTTACAATTATATTTCAATAATACTTTATACACTCAAATTAAAATGAGAGACTCAAATATGTTTCCATTCAATTGCTCTTTTTAATCTATTTCCATTATAGTTAATCATGTTTCCTGTTCATTACAAATTTAAAAATCTAAATGACAGAAAACATCATTTTTTTAATCTATTAAAACCTACTCCCTTTCATGCATCTTGAATGAGTATATTCATTTAATAGCACTGTAAAAATGTTGGTGCGAGTGTAATGAGATCATTAGCTTTATTGCTATAATCGTGGTATGAAGTTAAACTATACCCTCAGCAAGGGAATGAGTGTCCAGTGGTTTCGGGCATCTGTCTAGAACTTTCACTGTACAACGTGTACTCCTTCATAATTGAAAAATTAATTACCTAGCACTCATGTTTTAGTTTCTCAGAGTAAAAATACACTTTATCATATTGGTGCAGGAAGTACATTTTTGTATTTATCCATCTTTTATTTTACTGTTATGTTTGGTGATATATATAATAAAATTTATTATAAAATTGCATGTAATATTTTATTCTTATTCAATATAAAATTAATATTGTCATCATTATATATCATATGCAATATTTTATACAAGCAATGGGAATTGAATATATTTCAACATTAAGGTGTATGGCTATGCTTTCTTTAATAAAAGAATAAATTAAAAGTTCAATCATATATCATGCAAAAACTTGAATTATTGTGATAGTCAAGACTAGTTTATGAGTATGAAGACTAAGGATCTCTCAGTTGATATGGTTCATATATATCCAATAGTGAATGAGATGCATATGACTGTGATAATAATAAAAAAATCACTGTGATGTAAAATTGCAACATGGAGAGGAGAAATAATATTCCTATAGAGCACATTAGAAAAATAAAAATAACATAAAATAATAAATTTAAAATAATTAAAAAATACATATATAAAAGAAGATAAATAGTACAAATAAATAAACAAATATATGAAAAATCAGGTAAAGTAAATACAGAGAATAGGTAAAAGTAGAAACAAATTGCAATTATAAATATCTACTTTAAAATACCAAAATTCTAAGAAAAACATTGGGAACTCTAGAAAAAAAAAATGTTTCTTTTGAATGGGCCAAGTGAATAGAAACAAAACCTGCGGCGTAATCTTACTTAGTTAATTTTGAGTCTCCATTCAAATTGTTCAAGTGCAGCTAAAAAAATATATGGATCTTGCAACATAGAAACCAGCACCTGAAAACTACATGTTCATGTTGATCAATGTCCCTTCAATCAATTTAATAAATTCATATAAAAATCACTCATCACTTAATAAATGCAATAAAATTATGGAATACTAACTTTCCACTGATGGGAGAGACCTTTAAGAAGTTCCATAATATCCAGTAATATTAAGAGTGTAAGAAATTAGACTATTCACAATTTTTTGGCATTTACTTAAATTGCTGAAACATTTTAAAAAAAGTAGTTGGCAATATCTAGCAGCATTTAAGTAGGAGGGATGGTATGCAGAGCTCCAGTCTTGTACCAGCTGCCCAGCATGTGAAGGAGGGTCTGCTGCAAGCCCTCAGTCTGAGCATCCCTTGAGGAGAGATGGTGGTGTCCGATGGCTCATTCACATCTCTGCTCAAATGTTAATTCTTAAGAACACTTCATGATGAAACAGTAGAAGAGCACTTATCCCATTTCCTCTATCACCATGCTTCACATTTGTGTCAGTCACCCCTAACTGACATTATTTTACACTATTTGTTAAGGAATTTCCTTTCTCTCCTACCTGAGAAATGTGAGCTCAATGAGGGGAGGGACTGGTCTCTATTTACACAACATCATCATTGTGTAGAACAATGTCTGGTGCACAGTAGTGGCTTAATTAATATCCTATCTAATAAAATAGTAATATGCAAATTGACCATCACTTCAACACACAAGATGGCTGCCCCCATGTGGACACAAGATAGCCACCACAAGATGGCCAGAGGAGAGGGTAGTTGGGAGGGGCCAGGCCTGCAAGGGAGGGCAGTTGGGAGCGAACAAGTTTGCAGGGGAGGGCAATTAAGGGTGAACAGGCTGGCACAGGAAGGAATTGGGGGCAACAAGACCTTCAGGGAAGAGCCATTGGGGGGAACCCAGGCCTGCAGGGGAAAGCAGTTGGGGGGGAACCAGGCCTGCAGGGTGGGTAGTTAAGGGTGACCAGCCCCACAGGGGAGGGCAGTTAGGGGGCAAAAGAGTGGCAGGGGAGCAGACAGGCATCAATCAGGCTGGCAGAGAAGTGGTTAAGGGAAATCAGAAAGGCAGGCAGGTAAGCAGCTGGGAGCCAGCATTCCTATATCGTGAGAGGGATGTCCAACTGCCCGTTTAGGATTGGACCTAAACGAGCAGTCAGACATCCCTCGAGGGGTCCTAGATTGGAGAGTGAGCAGACTGGGCTGAGGGATACAACCCCTATGCACAAATTTTGTGCACCAGGCCTCTAGTTGGTTTAATAAAATGAAAACATCGATATAATATTTAAATGCATGTAATATCTAATATAATATATAAATAACAGTATGACTAAATATAACTCACATTCGTGACTAGTATCCCCCATTCCTGCCATCTATTCCATGAAAGACTACCAGGTTCACTTGTATAAAACAAGTGAATCATTCTTCTTCTTTTGCAGAACAAACCTCAGTAATTTTATTTTCATTTGTTCATTGTAGTTTATAATGATTTGGGAGCAAATTCACATTCCTCAGTCTGATGTTCTAGGACTGCAACATATTGATTATGATTAGTATTCAAATTGAAATGGCTTTACTTCATGAATTAAAACCTAATACCTCAACAGTGGACACTCTTAAGTAACTACAGATCTCACAGAGAGATCTTTGGTTCTTCTGCCAGCCAGAAAATACAGAACCATATGTCCCGCCAGCACAGCCAGGGGTTCAGCGAGCATGAGGGAGGGCCAGCAAAGGCTGAAGAAAAGACAGACAAAGAGCATAGCTGGGTCTAGGTGGATCTTCTGTGCATGGCTGAGACCACAGAACAGATCCAGACTGCAAGCTGGTGCTTTATTTTATAGTCAGAGTTAACAAGGTAATTTGCAATGTTCTTATAAGTTTCACTTGTTTTGGCAGCACTTGCTGCACCTCCCACAGCCCATTAGCTACCCAGGAAAGATCTAGGGAGCAGTCACAAGATCAAGCTTAATTATGCTAAGAGGGCTGTGCCCTCTAAGCTGGGACTTGTTTGTGGCTTTGCCAGCAGGTCAGTAGGAGGTTTAACCCTATAACTGCTCCCTACATCTTGCCCTTCTTTTAATTGTAAGCTACTAATAATGGAAGTAAAACTTAAACATCAAGAACAAAGTTCTGAGTATTAAATTATTAACAAAACAATGACAATGTAACAATACAACAACGGAGAAATCAAACTACAGTAATATTTTTCTACTACATGGAAGTTTCTTTTGCTGATTTACTGGAGAGTCCTTGGACTTGGCTCCACATGAGTTTGAAGAAGACTGGCAGCCAACCAATGCTAGCAGGGCCAGAAACATGATTGAAGGAGTATCTTCCACTACTTGCTTTTCTACCATCTGCTGGGCCTCAGTTGCTAACTTCTTCAGCTGGCCCCATGTTGGCACCTCGGTCTGCTGATCACCTTCATCATCTTCCTTTTCTGCTTTGCTGCCATTGGGGCAAAACTCAATCTTTTAAATGATAGGACAAGGAGCTTCTCTGGGTCCATCGTGATGACATACATAAGGCTCTGGCACCCAAATTAGCTGTGCTGTTCCTTCTGGAAAGATACACACACAGCCTCTTCCCCACATCATTACTGGATCTGGTCCCAACCACTGTCCAGTTTGTGCATCCTTCCATCGGGCTAACCCACAGAAGCTACTGTATATGAGGCCAGATGCCTTTTGGATGCTATATAACTCTCTGCATCGCAATTCAAAAAAAAATAAAGTATAAAGAACATGACTGAGTTTGTTGTGAGGCGACACATAACATCCCTCTCCCTCTTTCTGTTTTAGTAATTGCACTGTCAACAGCTAATTGCTTCTCTAGTATCATCCCAGCCTCAGGGTCAGCCACAACCTTGCCTATGGCTTGGAACAAGTGAGCCCCAACATCCTGACATGGCTCCTCGGGGCCTTGCCTAATTTGGCTCATGTCTAAAGACGTGTCCCCTTTTGTTGGCAGCTGCCTCCAGGCTTTGGGGACACACACTTTTATTTGCTGAGAAGCTTGCATGGTGTGTACTGACTGATCCTGCAAAGCCCCATGAGGTCCGGTGCCCATGAGCAGATTAATTGTAATGGGAACTCCATGAGCTTCGTTTGCGTTAGCCTGCTCTGCACTAATCTCTGCCCAATTAGATTTCCATAGTAGGTCATCTCCATGTGAAAGACAAGCCTTTAAGACAGCATTCCAGTCACTAGGAGCCATAGCTTCCTCAGATAGTATATCTAGTAACCCCAGTACAAAGGGGGAAGTTGCTCCATACATAGAACAAGGAGTTTTCAACTCTTTCCAAGTTTTAAGAGGTATAGACTGATGGCCTCAGAGCATCTGCACTGGACTCTAAGGGTCAGGCTGCTTAAATATAGGATCTAAACTAAATCCTGCTGTATCTTCCCCAGCTTGCCTGGCCTCCTCATGCAGAGTTCGTTAGAGTAGAGACAAAGGCACCATTCTTTTTTCTGCTTGTTTAAGGGGTAAAAGGGGAGGCTTATGAGCAACCATAAGATCTCCAAATGTTTGTCTCATACCCTCATCATCCCAAACCCGCCAACGCTGTTCCCTTCCTTCCTCCAATCCTTGCTCATATTGGGGAGAAAGTGCATTATCCCCAGGGCTCTCTCCCACAGGGGCTGTAGCCCCAGGGACGGCAGGAGGCTGCGGAGGTGCTGATGGTGGAGTCTGAAGCCTTCAGCAACCTTCCCCCATCTGTCTCGATTCCCCTGCCACATTCCTCCGCTCCCCTTCTGGAGTGGGCTCTGGGCAGTCCCGAATCTGGGACCACAGACTGAAAGTAGAGGGAGGCATTTCCTCTGGACCTTCAGTTATATAATGATTGTGAAGGTGTTTTCCTACCTTCCCCCATGCCCCTCTATATTTACCTTTTCCTCCTCAGAAAACCATGGGCAGGTTTTACTCACAAAATCCAAAAAATCGAAAAGCTGTTCATACCTCACAGAACAGCCCCTTGCTTGGAGCATAGCTTTAAGCATGGATACGCACACATTCTTTCCCTGTGGTCCTGAATTTCCCATGTTTTATACCTAGCTGGTACTATACCCCCACCTCACTTACTGCATGCGCCTAGGTGCCTCCATCACCTGAAAATTGCAGTTCCCTCACACTCAGGTCTGCAATGAGTGCCACTTGGGCCAAACTCAGCCCTATGTTGGGTGCCAGCACAGCCAAGGTTTCGGCAAGCCTGAGGGAGGGCCGGTGAAGGATGGAGAAAAGACAGACAGAGAATAAGCTGGGTCTGTGTGGATCTTCTGTGCATGACTGAGACCAAAGAACAGATCCAGACTGCAAGCTGATGCTTTATTTTATAGTAAACAAAGTCATTTACAATGTTCTTTTAAGTTTCACTTGTTTTTGGCAGTATTTCCTGTACATTTCACAGCCCGTTAGTTACACAGGAAAGATCTAGGGAGCAGTCAGAAGATCAAGCGTAATTATGCTAAGAGGACTGTACCCTCTAAACTGGGACTTGTTTGTGGCTTTGCCAGCAGGTAAGTCTGAGGCTTAACCCTATAACCACGCCCTACAGAACTATAATAAGTGATATCTAAAAGTCCAGTTAGCAAATTAGACTCTTATGGTTTTATAATCACATAATCATACTTTCATTAGTGAAAGTAGTCAAAGAATTGATAACACACCAATAATCTTTACATTTCTTCAAAGATGCATGACAGTTATTAACTACATAATCATGTATGCAATTCTAAATTATATATTAACATTCTAAATGCTATACCTAATAGTGGGCCTTTCACATAGTCTTGCTAAACCAGCTAATACACTTAAATATGTGAAATATGTTTACTTAAATATGTGAAATATATTTACTCAATTTGCAAGTAACTCATCCTTTAAATATAACAGTATCTAGAAAGCACAGTAAGAAATCTCCAGTTGATATTATTAATTGACTAGGAGCCCAGCACACAAAATTCATGCACAGGTAGGGTTCCTAGGCCTGGCCTGCAATCAGGGCTGATCTCTGGCTGCTGGCAGCCGACCCCGCCCCCTGCCACTGCTGCTGCTGGTCACCCTCTGTGTATGAGGGTGGTCAGGGCCCTGGTGCCGCCCACCTGCCCGCATCTGCCACCACCCACTCCTGGTTCCCCGTTCCCCAATGGGCAATCAGAGCCTGCTGGCTGGGCTGAGGATCCAAGATGTTGGCCACTCCTACTTGTTCACTGGCCCTGCCCTCCTCAGCTACTGGCTGCCCTCTGTGTGTGGGACGACTGGCACAGTGATTGTGGCCCTGCCACCACTTGTGTCCACTGCTACCCACTCCCAGTTCCTGGTTCCCTATTGGGTGATCGGACCCTGCTGGCCTGGAGGTAGTGGGGAGGGACTGAAAGGTTGGCTGACAGGCCTCAATCAGGTGACCAGGCTTTTGGGCTGGGGACAGATCCTGCATTGAGCATCTGCTCCCTGTTGGTCAGTGTGCATCATAGCTGACCAGTTATTCCACTGATAAGTCGATTTGCATATTATGCTTTTTTATATATAGATGACTGGCCTAACCCAACTCCTTCATGAAAACAGAATCTAGTCCACTTTTAATAAGATATTTAAAAGGTCATTTTGTATTGCATAGTTCTCAATAGTTTTGTTTTAGAAACCTATGCTGTCTCCAGTACTATGTATATACAATTTAAAACTATAAAACTTTTTAAAAATATATTTTTATTGATTTCAGAGAGGAAGGGAAAGGATGAGAAAGAGAGAGAAACATCAATCATGAAAGAAAATCATTGATTGGTGCCTTCTGTATGCCCCACACTGGGGATTGAGTCCACACCTGGGACAGCAATTGAACTATAACTTCCTGGTTCATAGGTCAACACTCAACCACTGAATCTCTCAGACAAGGCTAAAAGTATAAAGCTTTTAATATCTATTCATTTTTGTTTAATGTAAAATTTAGAGTAAAACATGGTATCTAGTAGATATATAAATAGATATAGCTATAGGTATATGGACATACACATATATGATAGATCTTCTATATATACTTTTATATACTCTCCAAAGTAGTGAAATAATAACAATGTATGCATATTGAAGATAATTATAATTTTCTCATGTAAAACATCCCTTTCTTCACACATCTGAATTTTTTATAACTTTATATAAGTGATATATCTTCTAGTACAGTACAATTTCCCTAATTTACCCGAGGATTAAGATTATCTGGAGTACTTAATAAATATTCTCATTAGTGACCCTAATTCTTATCAACATAATCAAAATCTTATGAAAGTGAGGGGCTGGGACAACTGTCATCATCCAAAAATTGGGAAACCCACTATTCCTAAATGGAATGTGACTTTACATACACCTCAAAATACACCCAGCATGAAGTAGGAAGCAAACATATTTTTTAGCAAATATATTTTAAATAGATTATCAAATGAGTCCTGCATTAGTTTTCTAGGGATGCCATAACAAATTACTCCCAACTGAGTGATTAAACAACAGAAATTTTTGACTTGCAATTCTGAAGGCTGAAAGTCCAAGATCAGGTTTTAGGAGGTTGGGCTAAAGGAAGGCTGTGAAGGAAGGGTCCGCTTCAGGCCTCTCTGTTCTTGCCCTGTAGATGTTGGATGTTTTTCTTCCCTATGACTTTTCCTATCTTCCCTCTCTGCATGTCTGTATCCAAAATTTCTCTTCTAAATGCAGAAGCCCTATTGGAACGGGACCCACCCGTTGACCTCGTTTTAACTGAATATCTCTGGAAAGACCCAATGGCATACAAGGTCACATTCTGAGATACTGAGGGTTGGGACCCCCAACACATGAATTTGGAGAAGACACAATTCAATTGATTACAAATTCAATGGCAAATATTTACCTCCTAATATCACACATTTACATTTAACTGAATAATTATTAGCAGGTATATAGTCATTTTTCATTTCTCTCTAAACTTTCTTCCCTCTACCATTATGAAAGAATCATATATCTCTAGAGGCCAAAAGTGATCAAGATTAATGTGTTCAGACACATTCTAGGTTAAGAAGCATAAAATCCGTACTGTTTAATCTCATAGAGAAATTTGTTAGCTGTTACTACCAAAACTTCAGAGTTGAGGTAATTCCTCAAAGCTCTGCAGCGATTCTCCTTTCCCTTTTGACATAAATAAGTGAGAAGAGAGTCTGCACAGCTTTTTCCCCCCTAAGACAAGAGAATAAAAAGTGCTGGTTAACCCTGGCAGAGGTGAAAAGATCAAAGACGAGGTGCAGCCTTTTGGCAGGGAATCTTTTGTCATGATGAATAATTAATGAGCACCCCAGAGCACAATCTGCTGCTTCTGAGCATCCAGCCCCACATGCTATGGGAGACAAATCTCAAGATGTAAAAAGATTCTTATTTTATAAGCAAACGCCTTCAGAATCTGAGTTTTGATTTTGAAGGGTGATCCTATGTAATTGGCTTAAAAATCTTGGATTCTGAGGACATAGACAACTATCATTTGCTTATTTTGAATGGGCATTTGTTACTGATTCTTTAAAATGTTTCCTCTTACCCTCCCTTCATTTTTTTTTCTACTTGGTGAATAATTGATACAAGATTCCTCTCAATTTTTAAGATCTGATAATGGTTCTCAGATCATTTGACAGATGTGAAGATATCTCCATATTTAAGCTGTTAGATCTAGAATGTTTCTGAGCCCTCAGCTTCCTTGTGCTTTGTCCCTCCATCATGTTTTACTGGCAAAACCCTAATTCTTGTTTTACCCAGTATCCCTGCTATTGTTCATCTAAATGTCAACAAATAAATTTGATTAGAAAAAAACACACACTTCAGTTAACTGTTCTTACTTTAAATTCATCTCCCTGAAATAGACCATTAGAGCTACCTGAAATCCAACTAAATTTTCCTAATCAAATGAGAGAAACCTACATAGTTTCTCTTGTCAAGGTATCGAATTTTGCTCTTCCTCTGCTCACCTGATAATGGCACATTTTTGCACTCCATTAGGCCCTGCCGGGGGCTCTTGCTGGTCTTGGTGGTTGTTCCTGTTATTCTCATTGTAAGATTCATAATTAATGGCCTTCGGCTTCCAGTGACTGCCTATACCTGGCCCCCACCTGCACCCGGTCCCACCAGTCACTGACTGACCTTTACAAGAGACCGATTTTGGCCTCACCCCTTCTGCTAGCAGATGCAACAATACGTTTATAAATCTTGACCCCTTTTAGCCTCCTGCATTCCTCCTTCAGCGACCCTGACAACCTTTCTCTTTATTTTCTAGAAAATAATAGAAAGCATTCCAAATAAAATTTGTACACATTGTCCCAACACCCCAACTACAACTCCCTGTATATACAGGTATATATACATTTCTCTACCTTGCTTTCTATTAAAAGAGCTTTTCATGCTCTTCTCTAAGCCTGACAACTACCTCCCTCTTTTGTCGATGAGATCTTATATCTTCTCTTCTACTTACACATTTCACTCTTAACACCATCTTCCACATTTGTGTCATAATTATGTATTTAGTTCCTACTGAATTGCTACCAGAGATATAGAAGTACGATATTTTATATTACTATATTCTATCTTAAAATAAGAATATTTCCTGGATCCCACATTCCTCTTCTCTTATAAGGCTATGTCTGCTGAAATTTTAGATAGAACTATTAAGGAAGGGTGAAACTTTTATCTTCTCTCTCCAATTCATCTTTTGTCATTTTCTCAGGAATGAATTCCAAATAATATTTTATCCCCATTCTTTCAGGTCAGGCCCTGTTGAAGGTCATCAATGACTTCACATCGCAATAGGTCTCAGTCATGACCTTGCTCCAATAGCACCAGACAATCAATCCTGCCTTCTCTATTTAGATTGCAGGGCATCACTGTCCAGAGCATCAATATCTTGAATTTTTCTTCAACTGCATGGATTGTCCCATCTTATATTTTATTTTGCTGGATATGATATAGAAAAAAATCATTCTGACACCTGTTAAGAAAGACTTTAATCAAGACTATAGCCATAGAGTTATTAAAATAAAGGAGAAAGACTAGGCTCAACTCTAAATACAGCAAATATAGCTGGAGGTTTCTAGCCAAAGAGCAGAGTAAGGGGGTCAGTGGATGGACAGTTATTAAAAGGTGACGATAAGATTTCTCAATAACATATGGATCAATAAAAAAAGGAACCAAAAATGTATTCTTGCTAAGACTGGGCTCGACAGGCCAAAGATAGATTCTGAGCCTGAGGAAAGTTGGGTCAAGGGCAGAATCATTTTCAAATCCCAATTTCACCAGGTTCTGGATGTTTATGCCCTCGGAATTAGTTTTTGGGCATTTTCTGTCTCCATCTCTATTTACCTCCTAGGTGATTTTTATCTAGGACTATGGCTTTAAATACCACCTACATTTCTAATTTTCATTTTTTTGGTTTCTAACCTGAATAGTTCCCATAAATTCAGACAGAAATATTTAAATAGCTACTAGGCAGCACGTTTGGATTATTTATATGAATTTACATCTCAACATTTTCAAAATCTAACCCCTGATCTTCTCTAAAAAAAATGAGCTTCGCTGCCTTCAGTATTTCTCACCTCAATAAATCACATTAAATTATAGCTATCCTTGATGCTTCTCTTTATGTCATCTCTATATCAATTCTATCAAAGCTTTGTGACTTCAATCTTCAAAATAGATCCCAAAGTTTTCCACATCCAGCAATATAATCTAGGGTCATAATACTTTCAACCCCTATGTAGACTATTACACTGGCCTTCACTAAGTCCCCTGGTGGCCACACTTGTCTTCTTATATTGTATTCTTAATTCGGAAACCAGAACAATCCTTTTTAAATGAATGTAATATAACACTGCCCCTCTGTTCAATGCCCTACAGTGACTTTCCATTTTAGAAGGAATTTTGCAATAAAATCCAAGTTGATTGCCATGACTTCTGAGGCCTTACCTGATCTGTCCTTGGGATTCTTCTCTGTCCTGACATCCTCCTGCATCTTTCCTCCCCTTCTCACTGTTCTCAAGCCACGATGACTGATGAGCTGTGAAGACTCAGGCCTACATCTGTCCCTTGCACTGGATAGTCCCTCTTCCAAACATTGTCCCTTGATTTTGGATATGACATATTTCCTCATTTAAGCCACATACCCGTTCACATATAAATTTATGAAAGTTAAAAAAACACCCATGAATGAAATACTTGCTAAGAAACAAAACATTCTAAATGTAAATTTCAGATCACTTTTAAATACTACAGGCTGTATTGGCTATGATTTACCTGGTCTAGCAAAAATAACATTTTATAAATCACACAGGATTCCCTAGAGATTATTTTCCCTCCGAGCCATTAATATGCCAATGAAAAATAGTAATGAAAAACTGCCTTCCAACTAAATGTT